>NJDD01003609.1:51386-74580 GCA_002245505.1 Calephelis nemesis | reverse complement strand
TAGGTAAGGCGGTAGATTCCTACCAGGACGACTTGGAGTATGGTAATCTACCACCAAAGTTCTTGCTAGTAATGACTCATGTAATTCACCTATTACGAGCTCACTGCCAGGAAGATAGATGGTCTATTCTACACTGAAACCAGTGGTTTCAGGAATTCGTAAACATTTGGAAGATTTTATTTATTTGTACCAAAACTCCAAAGTAAACAAAAAAGTTTTAGAATACCCCCAAAATCCAGTAACATTTCATAAATTACTACTTTTTTGTAGCGGATATAACAAAACCGCATGAGCCACATACAAACATAAACGCAGATCCCTTTTTGTCTATATATCACGGGTCAGTACTCTAAAATAGCCGACAGCGAGTGTAAAGTCAAACGTGAATGTTTGACATATATTTCCCTTTCAAAAGTTTATCCAATACCGTCCACACTGAGATTTCAGCAATGGAGAGAGTTAAGGTCTTAGCACACATATTGTAATATAATTTTCTAAGCCGGCCTTTGTAATTGGTAACTGCACTGGCCGGTATTAAAAAATAATATTATGTAATATTATTTTATGTAAATAATATTATGTAATATTATTTTATGTAAATAATAATATGTAATATTATTTTATGTAAATAATATTATGTAATATCATTTTTAATACCGGTCAGTGCAGTTACCAACTACAAAGGCCGGCTTAGAAAATAATATTACAATATCCACTCGGAAAGGGATTGTCACCGTATCGCCTCGAGCCGTTCTTTATTGTTTTTATGAAATATACTGCAACGCACAATAATCGGAATCGCAACGTAATCGCCCCCCTCAGAAAAGGCTCGCGGTCGACGAGCCGTAAACACCGTTTAGCCGTAGCCGATTTGATGTACAAGAGCTGCGGATACTGTTTTGTTACGTGCATACGTTAAGTTGACGCATGGTTGACGGCGAGGCGAAAGGCGATACGGTGACGATCCCTTTTCGTGTTGATATGTGTGCTGAGACCTTTATACTTGTGCATTATAGGATTTTTCAAGCTCTTATGTAACTTGCATTATAAGTATTTTTATCCTGGTGAAATTTTGCAGTACAATTTCAACGCAACTATTCACAACCGACTGAGCTGATTTTTGGCATGGCTTTATAAACGGTCAATGTTAATAAACTATCTACAGTTAGAAATATACCTTCTAGAGTTTTGTTTCTAAGATATTTTGGTTAATAATCAAAAACAGCAGTCCTGAGAACAAATCTAAAATAACACTATCTTTTAACTAAGATGTAAATATTGCCCATTTATAATAATTAAATGTTATGATTTAATGTAGCCAACATAATTATAGAATTGGAAGGTTTATGAAGTTCCTAATTTTTATTACATACTATCCGACTCGGCGGACTTCTCATCGCTGGATATTAATTGAATCTTAATTAATTAATTATTTGAATCTAACCCCAAAGTAAGCAAATTACATACTTGTGTTAGGGGGGTTAGTCAACGATACTAATACATATAAATACTTAAATAGATACCAGGATAAATTTAATAAACACCCAAACCTGGAAATGAAGACATCTAAATGTTCATCATACAAATGCTTGCCCCGTCGGGAACCGAATCCGAGCATCGCAGTTGGTCGGTGTAGTTAGGCGTGTACACTAGCTACTCGACCAATATCAATAGCTAACAGTTTGTATGAATTAAAACATTGTCTCTAAAATTTTTCTAGTTGTTTTCTTTATAAGAACCTTCTCCAGACAATAACACAATAAAAGAAAAATCTAAATTGGTACATCCATACAGGTGTGATGATATATATTTCAGATATAATAAAAACATTTTATGAAATCAAACAACATCCAGAGAAATTATGAAAAACAGTAATCAAGAGCTAGATTGTAAAAATAACTTCATCATCTATACTTATAAAATACTAGCTGACCCGGCAAACGTTGTTCTGCTATATTTTTAATGTAATTTTAGAAACAAAAATGTGGTGATTCACCCTTGTCACTTAGGCGTATAAAAAATAGATGTTGAACAATTCTCAGACCTACTCAATATGCTCACAAAATTTCATGAGAATCGGTAAAGCCGTTTCGGAGGAGTACGGGAACGAACATTGTGACACGAGAATTTTATATATAAGAAGATGTCCTGCATGACTAACTGATTTATCATTGCCGAGAAAAAACTGTAAAACTTACAGCCATGAATTTAGTAATTAGGGTCGTTTTTTTGTGTAGGCTCTCAACAATGACGAAATTTTGAAAATTCTATCCCTAAGGGAGTGGATTAGGGGTTGAAGATTTTTATAGAAGGGCGTCATTTTTTAACTCAGAAACATGAAACTTTATACTTGGCATACTTATTAAAAATAAGTACATACGTGGTTAAACCACTAACGCTAAAGCGTTTCTGGAAATTCTACCCCTAAGGGGGTGAAACAGGGGTTGAAGGTTTGTGTGAAAATCCTTATCAATGTGGTTTACAAAGAAGTTTTTAAATAAAATAACATTTTAAATTTATCAGTAAATATATTAACTGCCACGCGAACAAAGCTGCGGGTAACAGCTAGTAATATAATATAACTTTTTAACTCTATCAAAACAAGGGGCAGGTTCAAACTACCTGACTAAGTTTTAGTCAAGCCAGTGACTTTAGTTATTCTTCCATGTCCATTTTTTTAATATTAAAACTGCTCATAGCTCTTCTGATTAAGTCGTCGTTATAATATTGCAATCTTCGCAGTGCAAAAACCTGTTTATAACTAATTATTTTTAAACCAGTCTGGGCCAGACTTGTCTAAGAGATTAACATTTAAACTGACTTTATAGACCATTTACATTTACCTAAACTTTAATATTTTTGTTCAAATCGAACACCCGACTAGTCTTATTAAACTTTTATTGTAACTTGATTTTGAAAATTAAATTGATTTCAAGTATTTTTTCTTAATACTTTTTCGCATTTTATAAGTGACTATTAGATTTCCCACTACCTCAAATGCGCTTTTCTATCTCTTGGTGCGGGTGAAGAACCAAAAGAAAAGGCTTGCTGAACTGTAGCGCTCATTGTTACTCTTACTTATAAAAAGAATGAGTGAAGTTACTTTACTTATACAATGAGGAGTATGAGTAAAGTAACAGTCTTAATGTTTCCCATCTAGGATTGCACACTGGCACGAAACCAAAAGTAATCCTGGAGATTCAATCTCCATTCAGTTAATCTACTACCTTCTTTAGATTTAACTTGACAATACAACTAACACCTGTATTCAAGAAGCATACTTGGCTAAGTAATGTAACAACGCTGTGTGAAGCACGATATTTAGCTATGTGTTCCTTGATTCAAGCCATCCCATTCATAAATAGTATTTGGAACTTACTTAGCTATGAGAGCTCATAGTGTTGAAATCAGCTCCCTGATAGGTCCGTTTGTTAAAGCGTGCTTCACCCTGCTTTGGATATATCATGTCAATGGCCAAATTATAGAAAAAAATAATCGAAATGACCTATTTTATTAATGATCATAATTAAGTGATATTTCATTAAATCAAGTTTATTACTTTTTTGCATTAGTTTCCGTTATTATTTTTTATTTATTCATTTACATTAGTAAATAAATAAATAAATGCCGTGTTGGTCTGGGTTTCCCCGTGTTGGTCCGGGCTCCTTTGCAGAATATACCATCTGCCTTTCTTGCCAGGCAGCTCGTAAAAGGCGAGCATAGGCTTATCATCACTAACACCGTTCATGTAATCTTAAAACATAGTGAATATGTTAAGAGATTAATGAACTGGGAGGTTTTGTAATCTTTGCTATTCTTCTAAATCACATTAGAAAAGAGAGGTGGTAGAAGTTTAACTCGTTTATGTGTGTTCCTCTGTGATATCATAACTTACGAAAGGATGTACCGTTTCTCTTAAGAAACTAATTACATAACAATTTACAAGAAATGTTCTATTTTTCTTTTAGTTTTAGTCTAGAAACACTTATTTTGGATCACATTTGAATAAGTTATAAAAGTTAAAGTGTTTGCATTGGTACAACTAAATCATATCCATCATAAAACTGATTTACTGCAGTAAAGTACTAATAAAACAACTGCTGCAGGAGCGTTCCAGCAGTTTGCAGTAACGTGGAGCTGTCATACATTATGCAAACACGCACGTGTTGCCTGACCGTACGAGTTTTAATTTTGCATTTTAAACAAAAGTGCAGTACATTTTCTGTTCTCATTTCTGATTCTGTTTTATGGTGCTTCATTATTTTTTTGCGGGAACTCTGATAAAGTGTCATATTGCTTTGAAATATTCAAAGCGGTGTTATGATTACTGTAGGATGGGTAGGTTTTTTATATTGGGTCAGAGTATTAATCTTTCTTGATACTTTTGTCGTAAAAGATACAGAAATGAACATGAATCCTTCCCCGTGTTGGTCCGGGCTCCTTTGTAGAATAGACCATCTGCCTTCCTTGCCAGGCAGCTCGTATAAGGCGAGCAAAGGCTCACCGTCACTAACACCGTGAATTCTGACTAGGTGGTAGAGTTTAGCAGCGACTCGCCCGGATTGGTACCACCGCCTTACCTATTCCTGCCGCCATAACGTCATGACGTGTTCCGGTTCGGAGGGTAAGGTAGCCGGTAAACTTACTTTTGCTCGAGGCCTAACATCCTGACCTCAGGTTGGGAACGCACCATTACCATCTTTGGTGTCTCTACGCGGCGTGAATTTCTTACCATCAGGAAATCCGTCTGCTTGTTTGCCTTCCAACATCATAAAAAAAAATGAATTAATACTAAAAAAGTACGTTCGTATCCCCGAAGAGGTAGACGCATTTTTTGGAATGACTAATGTGTTGCCAAACTCGTAGTTTTTACAACTTCATTGGGCTTTTGGGGTAAGCAGAGGTACAACCAAGGCACCCCACAACTAGCTAAAGATACTAAGTCTCAGAATGCAATAGGTTGTAAGCCTATCGCCACACCCGGCACATGTCCAATTCCGGACAACATTGTTTGTGTTAGAAAGTTCTATTTTTATTTTGTTGCCCCACTCAGGGATCCAACCCGGGACCTCAAGAAATCAAGTCCGATGCCAAACCGCTAGACCACAGAGGCGAGAATTAACACCATAATTTAGTATTCATTAGGGTTTTGAACGATTTGCCAAAGATGCTACAATCGCCTAACAGTTTCTTGCTGCCATGACGTCAGTGCTCACCACTGTCGAAATAAATTTAAGTAAAAAACTTCACATTCCAATTTTGTATTAGCAAATTCAATATACCTAATATATCATGTCTATAGTCTTCTTTTATTTCTTATGATCAGAGAATCTATTTTCTTTGAAAATTACTTGAGGAATTTCATACAATGCGAATGTGGATGGGTGAAGGTACCCGGGGAGACCAAAGCTGACATTTCACGATCAGATCAATCGGATGTTATCCGAGAGTGGTGTCAAGAGTCTCCGAAACCGGCGTGTTTGTATGAAAAGGGTAATGAATGTGAAGGAAGCAAGACAGGTTTTTCAGGATCGTGAGGTTTGGCACTCGATACTCTCTGCCTACCCCGTAAGGGACTTGGCGTGAAGATATATAATGTATGTATGTATGTATTACTGGAAGATTTGCCAAAAAAGTGCTTTGACATGCAAAACCGCGTGTTACAGCTAGCAACATATAACTAATACTCAACTTATTCCTCAGATATAATAATCCAGAGTCTATAAAGCAACTTTGCAGCGTCAACCGATCCCGAGCTGGCCGCGGGCCAATACAGCAAACATTACCGTGCGCTCAGCGCTGCCACTGCTGTATTTGCACTTCACAAAGCTCTATTTGAATAGTATCACGTGGATGAGGAAATGAAAATGATTAATTCTCTTATCTCTGTGGTCTAGCGGTCCAAGTGTTGGAGTTGATTTCATGAGGTCCCGGGTTCGGGTTCCGGGTCGAGCAGCATAAAGAAAATGTAGTATTTTCAATTTTCTATTAAAAACAAATGTTGCTCGGGATTGGATATGTGCCCGGTTGGCGATAGGCCTGCCACCTATCACACTGTAGGACTTAGTGTCTTCGACTAGTTTTGGGTACCCTGGTTGTGCCTCTGGCTACCTATTCGGGGATTACGGACGTGAAGATACTTACTTACTTAATTTATAACACTATAATGCCGATAAGTGTGTATTGAAGAGACAAATGACTGAAATAATTTGACTAATACCAAGTGATTATTGTTATCCAATAGCAGCTGTAACAAGGGGTTTCACAATTACCATTTATCGTTAAGGCCCCATACTCAGTCAGCCAGAAGAGCCAATCACCGCGCTCCCCCGTTCCATGATTACTATGAACAATGGCGCTCTAAAGTAAACGTCTTAAGCGACAAATCACTATTTTGGACACTATAAAAGTAATTTGAAAAAAGTATAAAAACTGTTAGTTACACTATTTATAACTCAAGAACAGCTGAATCCATTTGGCTGAACATTGAAAAACTTGAAGTCAGGAGAAGGACAAAGGATGCTTTTTATTCCGTTCGACTTTGAGGAGACTAGGAAAATCAAAATTCTAATTTTTCTAATAAAAACTGAGCAGGTGGAACTAAGTTCGCCGGAGCGGCTAGTTTGTTATGTTTTTAATTAAAATTTATGTACGTCAAAGTATTGTCAAAATAATTTTATTATCTTTGAGGAAATATGAATACATGATTGCACAGATAGTGGTCAGTATAAATTACGATTTAGAAAACAGAAGGCGTAGTTGGCGTGTAGACATGACTCAAAAAGTTGCAGTCGTGACAGGCTCTAATGCAGGCCTTGGATTTTCTATCGTGAAAAGTTTGTGCAAGAAATTCCAGGGGGTTGTGTACTTGACCTCATTGGAAGTTAAGCTTGGGAAATCAGCTGTGTCTAAACTAAACAAACTTGGACTACATCCTGAGTATCATCAACTAAACGTAACTGACAGTGAAAGTATTACAAGCTTAAGAGATACTATCTTAGAGAAATATGGAGGTATTGATATTTTAATTAATAATGCTGCAGCTAGATCAAGTGTTATGACGAATAACAGCCATGACGAAGATAAACTAGTCATTAATGTTAACTACAAGGGTATGCTTCTTTTACAAGAAATAATTTTTCCAATAGTTAGAGAAAATGGACGAATCCTAAATATATCAAGTAGTGCTGGCCATCTGTCAAACATTAAAAATAAATATTGGGTTAAAAGGTTGTCTCAAGAAGATTTGAAAGTGGAAGACATCAATGAATTTGTTGAATGGTTCATGGAATCATCCAAAAATGGATCTGTAAACAAACATGATTTTTCTGATAATGGATCTTTCCCAGCGTACAAAGTGTCAAAAGTAGCAATAAGCGCTTTAACTAAAATTCAGCAGCGTGAATTGGAACCTAAAAATATTTCAGTGAATTCGATGCATCCTGGGATAATGAAGACTGATATGACATATGGTATAGGATTTTTGACACCAGAGCAGGCTGCAATGACACCTGTTCATATAGTGTTGAATGCTTCTCCGTCCGTAAAGGGAGAATATATATGGTACGATGGCAGAATAATAGACTGGTATGATACTACTCTCGATGTTGCGTATTATTCAGATATTCTGACGAAAGATTTCATATTTTTTAGTATATATGCTACTGCTAAACAATATTTGATTTGTAGTTATTCTTAATTATTTTTAAGATTTCTTAGTAAATTGTAAAGATTTTGGTTGTAATCTCACTTCAATTATAGGTTTATTTTTTTAATAAAATTTAAATAGATGTGTTGTGTTTTAAATGTTGTTTCGGTAAAAAGAAATCAAATTTTCTTACTCGTGTATTTCATCTTGTTAAGAAAGTCGTATCGGTTATAGGCAGCAAAGGTACTAACAGTGCGATACCTATATAGGACGAGAATTATGAAAGTACATTTTTTTATTCTTAAAAAAAAAACATCACAGCAAAAAGAACGATAATGTCAAAAAGTATGGGCAAGATGGGCATGACCTTTGTTTATTTCGTATCGAATGCTATATCGTTTTACATTTTCATTGGGTAAGATTACTTTGAATACATAATCTATTTTACGAGAGCGAAGAGGTAGAGAAAAAAAGAATGGCAATGGCAATTGGCAAATGACATTTTTTCCTATATCAGAGCTATAAGACGTTGCTTCTTACCAAATGTTTACGCAGACTTAACATCGAATCCAACTTTCTGTTGGTCCGGGCCCTTTTTGCTTAGAATATAACTTCTGCCTTCTAGTCTGCCTTGCTTCTTTATACTGACATAATCACAGTATTTCGATTCAAAGGATAAGGTGCATAGGACAAAGATGGAACAGCTGTTACATCTAAGGTCTTGTCTATAGGTCACTATCGTCTCTATCAGGAGAGCCGTGTGCTTGTGTCTTATACCAAATGAGAAGCTGCCAAGCTGCGAGTCGGATTCGCCCAAGAGAGGTGCAACAGCAATCGTAATATAAAAGTTCATATGTACTTTATAGATAAAAAATATAGTTGAAACCTCAATATCATTTTGTAGACCTATCCAGCGCTTAATTTTTTTTTGATGAAAATTAAAATGTTTGAGTTTTAGTTCTAAGTATGGGTTATTTATCTATTTTTGCATAAAAATCCAAATGCGGTTCATAGAATACAAGTACTTACCAAGTTTCAAATACATAGCTCGTATAGTTTAGGTAGATACGGCTGTGACATACAAACGGACAGACATGACGAATCCATGAGGTTTCCGTTTTCTAGCCTTTTGTTACGGAACCAGTGATGACTGTTACTTTTGTGTCATTTTCAACAAATAAAGATCTATGCAATGTTTGTTTTGTTAATTAGTTATTTAGATTAGAGATTATGTATATTGAATGCTGAACTTCAAAATTATTAGATAATTGCACATATACTGATATGCTATCTTAATAGTCTAACCCACAAAATGAAGGTCGGAATATAATTCCAATACGTCTACATCTACACATCTAGATTTTTAACTGGCTTTACCTGCAACTTTGTTCGTGACTGTAAACACTAGGTTCAACATAGATTGGTGAATCTACATCAACAAACACGTACATTTTGACCGCCTCGTTGGTCGATCGGCTAGCGTACACGCCTAACTACACCAACCAACAGGGCAAGCATTTGTGTGATGAACATTTAGATGTCTGCATTTCCGGGTCTAGGTGTTTATTAAATTGATTCTTGTATCTATTTAAGTAATAATATGTATTAGAATCGTTGACTAACACCCATAACACAAGCATGTAATTTGCTTACTTTGGGGTTCGATTCAATTTGTGTGACTTGTACAGGGATATTTATTCATTTATTTATTAATATTATTTATTTATTTAATAACACTAAGGGCCACTTGCACGTTCCTAGATTAAATATTTAACTCTGAGTTACCTTCTCACTTGGGTTAAATCTCTTTATATTTAACAGTTTAACTCATAATTAATTGTAACCTAGGAACGCGCAAGTGGGCCTAAGTGTTGATTTTTGTTGAAGTTACCGCTTCCTATTCCATGTTACAATTTAAAATTAGGCATACTATATTTTATTGTAAACTGTTATGGGTGCTCTTTTATAGGTGTGTGTGAATGTTGGAGTGTGTGTGTGTATGTGTGTGTGTCTGTGTGTGTGTATGTGTATGTGTGTGCGTTTGCGTGTGTGAGTATACATACTCACACACTCATGGGTGTTCATAGACACGAAGATATAAATATAATAAAAAAAGACAAAACTTTTTTAGGAATTTATTACTTGTCTGTAATAGAAGATTGACAAGGATGGCTGGGACTGCATCAAAACATCAAGCGGTTTTTTTATCTGTAATCTTGTACGAAAAGGTCAAGAAATATAAAGAGAGCTTAATTTGGAGCCCTTTATCCCTCGGATCAAAGTGATCTGTATCATTTCACTTTGCTCTTGATTTGCGATTTCTTTCATTGTGATTGCTGAAGGATATAAAAATTTTGTGTTAAATATCTGAAGAAATATAGAACACAGCGATATAATAATATTACAGAGGAAATCTGTTATCAAGTTTGGAATCATTAACAGAAACATTATTGCAATGGATAAATAAATAAATAGATAAAAAAAAAATATCCCAGGACAAGTTACACAAAATGAATCGAACCCCAAAATTACTTTATTCATATGCTTGTGTTATGGGTGTCAGTCAACGATACTAATACTTAAATAAATACCGAAAAATAAACACCCAGACCCGAAAATACAGACATCTTAATGTGCATCACACAAATGCCTGCCCCCGAAACGAACCCGAGCCTCGCAATTTGTCGGTGTAGTTAGGCGTGTACGCTAGCCACTCGACCAACGAGGCCAAAATTGGATTGAGATTTTATTGAGATGATTTTTTTTATTTTACTTAAATTAAAATACCAATCATTAACGCGTAGTTTAATTTAATTCATTATTCTAGTGTTTTTAAAATTGTCCAGTCAATTTGTAATTTCGGATGGAATTGGAACCCTTAACACATGTGACATGCCACATTATACAAGTAAGATCGAAAATAGACTCTTGCTTATTTCACACTTTTTTAAATAAATCTGCGATTGAAAAATCTAAACATTAATTTTAATGATTACAATAACGAACTCAGACATTTTTTAATAACATAATATGGCTATCCAAATTAGATAATATGTAATAGTAAGATAAGATTGGAATGTAAGAATTATCTTTTATATTTTAATAGATAACAAAGGCAAGAAAGTTCAGTGCTTAAAAACAATTTTCTTTATTATTTTATAATCTTATTATATAAAAATGAATCCCTAAATGTGTTGGTAAGCGCATAACTTCCGAACGACTAAACCGATTTGGCTAATTATTTTTTTGTTGTGTTAGTTATTGTCAGAAGAAGGTTCTTATAAAGAAAAAAACCGGAAAATGCAGGGAAAATGGGAAAAAATAATACTTTATTTTTCTCAAAACAAACTGAACGGTTGGAACGAAGTTCGCCGGGACAGCTAGTGTACTTATACAAATACACCATTTGACTCATACGACCATGACCACTAGCCCCATTGGTCGAAATTCGGTCATAATAAATTTTAATTATAAGTCAATTATTATCTTTTTGATAAGAACGTCATCTTCATTTATCAAGATCAATTATTTTGTTTCCAAACATTACGAATATAGTTTGTGTGCTGTCTGAGATCTTTTATCGATATATTTGCTTGTGTGTTAAATGCATGGTAGTATGTGTGATGTTTTATTTTTTGGTTTGGAAAAATTTTAGCGACTACACATGAACAATAAACGGACCAAACTTATACTCATCCTTCCGAGAAAATTTCGTAAAACGGGTCCAAAGTTTCTGCTTTACATATTAATTAAATGCTAATTATTTCATAAATTTAAGGAGAGAAGAAAAGTCAGTCGTCTTTTAAATGTCAATTAAGGTCTCTTAATCTAAGACCATTTCTGAATCTAAACCTCAATTGCGAATGAAGAAACTTTGAGTAATATTCATTCATAATATAATTTGCGGAATAATCACGCGATAATCATACAAAAAACATTTTATAACATTATTACATTTGTAGAATCAATTTCTTTTTGGGGTTAGAAATTAAAAAACCAGTTACGCTTATTGATGAGACTGAATGAACAAGAACAAGACCAATTCCAAGGTCCAAGACCAAGACCTCATCTTTTTCAACAGTTTCTCATCTATCTGCTGGAACCTGGGATTTGAACCCTGGACGTCATGCAGTCAAAATCAGTTGGAAGTCAAGCCCAACACCTGAACCGCTAGACCACAGAGGCCACAGAGGCAGAGAGAGCTTGACATTTGTTTGACATTATAAGAAAACTTTTTAGTAAAAGTAGATTGAAAGTTATTTAAATTTAACGTTATGATCGTCTTAAAATAAGACATAAAACTAGCAAGACAAAGATTTGATACGCCAGACCAAGACCAATACAACATCAACAAGATCAAGAACAAGATTGTCTAATATTGGTCTTGGTCCTGATCTTGCTGGTGATGCCTTCACTTTAATAGCATTATTAAATTTTATTTTAATTATGATTTATGGCACAGTGAAATAGCAGGTAATGTTAACTTGTAGCCAGGTCCTCGACTCTAATGTGCAAACTAAAAAAGTTACGAAAGGTAGGCAGAGGCACAACCAGGGCACCCACGACCAGCCGAAGACACTAAGTCCCACAATGTGATAGGTGGCAAGCCAATCGCCAACCGGGCACATCTAATGATGTGATGTTTTTAATCAACGTTTATCGAGAAATACATTAAAAATCACTGAAAATGTCATTGACAATCTAAGTTGACAGCACTTACGTGTTTTGTCTCTTTCCATTACTGTCCCTGAAATAAGATAGCGATATCTTAAAACTAGTTTAGTACGAAGCCAAATTACCGCCAAAAATCTTATCGATATCAACGAATAATATTACATAATACTTGTTTTAACGACTAACTGCTAACCTCGGTTTTGTATCTATATCGTGATGTTATCGTCAAAGGGCAGCCATAGGGCAGATGTATAATATGCAAACTAGTGATGACTAGTAAAATAGTCCAATAAACTAAATAACTCAATTACTACAATAACGAGTAGTTTATAGAACTTTTCTACATAAAATAAGTTATTCATTCATGGGTAAATGTAAACATTTCTACAATAGGCTCTCCAGTGTTCTAATAACACAACAATCTCCTATACATGGTTACATCTAAAGCACCTTCTTTTGATGACTTTTTGATCACGCTTGTCACTTTAACTCAGCAACTCGTCTCTAGGTGGCATTGGTTGTATCAGCGTAATTACGAATGCGTAATCCTCTCTTCGCCCCGCAATCTGGTGACTCATGGCTGCTTATGCAATAGCTTTACCGCGGCAGTCTCCGAGTGTCACTGCCACACGTCTTTTTTATGATTCTGATTCTACCAACGAGCGGTGATGTCATCATTTCCGACGCGGACGATTATTCTATTCCAACTTTAAACTGAAATAAATAAAATAAAATGACAGATGAAAGATTGACAAAGTTGATATACTGATTTGGGTATCCGGGAAGACCTAGATTAACATTTCATAATCAAACCACTCTGGTTTTATCCGAGAGTCAAGAGTCTCCGAAACCAGGGTTTTTGTATGAAGAGGGTAATGTTGAGCAAGCCAAGATCGTGATACACTCTTACACCGAAAGGGGCTTGGCGTGAAAATATGTATTTATATGTGTAAGCCTAAAATATAGTTTTAAAACTGAAGGAGAATCAGGCTATTTTTGTTAACAACATTTTCTCTCCCAAAGTACAGAATAATAAACGATAAGACCCTAGTTTAGGTTTGATATCGCTGTAGTTGGAAGAGATCCAAGGTTTGGTGCGATGCCAAAAATTGCTATCGTCAGTGAAAACTGCTGTTATGGCAGGTATTTTGATAACGTCGATTCTAATATCTTCCTTGTTTAGTACAATATTCAGAACCTACCTCACGTGTGTTTGGATATTACATTATATACATGTAGATTTTAAATATTGCAAAACTTCCGGAAAAAATCCACCTTTTAAGAGCTGAATTCAATTTCAATGTTATGTCATCAAAGTATAGTAAAATTTCTTGTTTTTGTCAAGATATCACCAAATCATGACATGTACGTCGAAATAAGCTCTTTTTAAGTTGTCAAATAAACACAAGACTCTCCTGGTGGTAATAGACCGCGGCCTATAGACACAGAAGATGTCATAGGCGAGTTGCTGTCTAGTGGCCAGGGTGTCAGGCCTATTGTGTAAGTCTACCGTCTATCCTACCCTCTCGACTGAACCATGACACAAGTTATGTCGGTAGGATTAGGTAAGGTGGTTAATCCCTACCCAGGCAAATTGCACCATAGATGTTACATGTGTGTGTAAATGTATGATGTTAAATTAGATGTTGACTTCTTGGGGTTCTAGGTTCGATCTCCGTGTTAGACAACAAAAAAAAAGTGCATTTTCTAATAAAAATAACGTTGCCAGGGATTGCTTATGTGCCCGGTTGGCTATAGGCTTGCCTCCTATCACATTGTGGCACTAAGTGTCATTGGCTAGTCGTGGACGCCTTGGTAGTGCCTCTGCCCACCTTCGGGGATATGGGCGTGAAGATACTTTAATTTATGTTAAAGATGTGTATCTGAGAACTGATTAATTTTGTCACAAATGTAGTTTCATAACAGACTTATCATAATGCTACAAGAACAAAGTTATTTAGTTGAACAAAGCGCTCTTCTGGCGCTTTTGCTATTCCGATCGATGCATGGCAGATATGTTAAACTTCTTCAAACACTCTAAAGTTTCAGAAACTTAGTGTAAGGTAAGAATAATGTACGATCTGTCTAAACTTTGAAAATTGTTACAAGGTAAGATTGATCTGATTCATTTAACTGGTAAGAGCGACTTGCATATTTCTGTGTTACATATTGAACCCTGAGTTAGTTCTTAACTAGAGTTAAACCACTTCATAATTGATAATTTAACCCATTACTAAATTTAGCTTAGAAACGTGCATATACTTTCCGAGTTAAATTTTACAGTTTAAACATAGTAAAAGCAAAGAGTCCTCTCCGAGTTCAGTAAATAGGTAAAATTTTCAGGACGTAATGTCTATCTTCTCTTCTATATATATATATATTTCAAATATTGCCACTTTTCGTTGTAATTTTATAACTCGAGAACGGGCTCACCTTTCTAAACCAAATGTTTAGGCTTTGTTCGGACGGAATTTAGTAGATGGTATATGTGTAGTTTGTATCAAAATTAGTCCAGCGGTTCTTCATTTATCACATTTTTGTAACAAATGAATCAATAAATGGCGGATCATTTTGTTAATGTGTATTTGTCAGTCAAATTGAAACTTTTTCAGATGGGGATTGTGCTGTCATATTGAAACTTTTTTCAGTTGTTTTTTCATTTTATTTTTTTGGTGTTATGTCATTCATGCGGTTATTTTTTTAACGTGCTTTGATTAAATTGTCAGCGATAATTAAATTTTGTTTAAATATTGATTTTCCAAATGTTTTAAATTAACTAGGTGGTAGAGTTTCGCAGCGACTCGCCCGGATTGGTACCACCGCCTTACTTATTCCTACCGCCATAACGTCGTGACGTGTTCCGGTTCGGAGGGTAAGGTAGCCGGTTAACTTACTTTTGCTCGAAGCCTAACATCCCGGCCTCTGGTTGGCAGCGCACCATTGTCACCTTTGGTGTCTCTAGGCGGCGGGAATTTCTTACCATCAGGAAATCCGTCTGCTTGTTTGCCTTCCAATGTTAAAAAAAAAGTATTACATAGCCAGCAATCAATAAAATATTTTTTGTTTGAATAAATAAATTTGATGTTCTATTTTTTTTAATATTTGAGTTTATACGTAGCGAAGCACGTGCCGTCACGCTAGTATGTACTAAATTTATTACATGCTGCTACGTCATACATATGTAGTATGTTATTGGTTGGTTATCAATTTAATAAATTGAAACATAGTGATGCTAATTAAAAGGATATTTAAAGATAGGCTTGCCACTTATCACATTGTGAGACTTAGCATCTTAGTATATTTACAAAAATAATGTGTATTGCATGTCCATTCGTACATACAACCAAATTCCTGATAACCTTAAATCACTTCCATTAAGCAGATTTCGTAAAAAGGTATTCAACTTACTTTTAGAGAAAAATTATTATAGTGTCAAAGATTTTTTTGCAGATATGAATAAATCATATAGTATTTCTAATATGATTAATTTAATTGCAGAATGTTGGGTGCGCAGGAGTTTGTTTCGCCGTTTCTTCTCCTGTCTGCTACGGTAGACAGGGATAAATTAATTTACATTCTAAAAATTGTTGTATTAATAAATAATTTTATAATAAATACAAAATACAGTGTGTTGTAGATTGTAACTAAATAATTCAAATTAGTAATTTTATTAAAACCTATTAAAATATTTGCACACCACAAGTTGGTAGAGTATGTTGAAATGCTTAAATAATTTTGTAACATCTTTGTAACACTCATATTCCGCAAATAAGTATTTTTTCTTCTTCTTCTTCGGCTAATCGTGGGTGCCCTGGTTGTACTTTTGCCTACCTCTTCGGGGATATGGGCGTGAAGATACTTTGAGCTGTGTGCAAGCCACAGTGAAGTTTGAGGGATATGGTGCATTAGGCGAGCTTCTCGCCATCCTGACCTACATTCTTCGACGCTTGATTACAGTGTATAGAGATAATATGCCCTATATTATTATGTAGAAGATAAAAAAGTCGAAGTATATTTTATCTGTTACAAGCGGCCCGCCCCGGCTTCGAAAGGTTATAAAACATACATATAAACCTTCCCCTTCAATCACTTTATCTATTGAAAAAAACCGCATCAAAATCCGTTGCGTAGGTTTAAAGATTTAAGCTTACAAAGGGACATAGGGACAGAGGAAGTTATGTTATCTGGAAAGTATGTATAATTAAAGAAGTTTTTACAAAAATGACGCTTCAAGAATATGAATTTGGGCAGTTATCAAATTTGGGGTTAGACTTTTGTATTGTCTACCTAACACCAATGAAAACTCACATTGCATGGGTTCGATTCCTAATGACTAACTCTTATGTCTGAATTTCTGGGTATGTTGTTTAGAAGAGTTAGTGTGTGGAATAACATTTACCCTTAACAACATATAATTTGTATATTTTGTAAAACAGTTTAGAAGTTATTACAAAGATATTTAAATATACCAACATATTTTGTTGCTAATTTTTAATAATACTTAAACAACCCGTGTTGGTCCGGGCTTCTTTGCAGAATAGACCATATACCTTCCTGCCAGGCAGCTCATAAAAGGCAAACATAGGCTTACTTACCGTCACTAACACCTAGACATCTGACTAGGTGGTAGAGTTTCGCAGCGACTCACCCGGATTGGTACCACCGCCTACCTATTCTTGCCGCCATAACGTCATGACGTGTTCCAGTTTGAAGGGTAAAGTTAGCTTTAAATGTACATTTGCTTTAGGCCCCAGGGCTTATGTTGGCAACGCACCATTACCACCTTTGATGTCTCTAGGCGGCGTGAATTTCTTATCATCAGGAAATCCGTCTGCTTGTTTGCTATCCGATATCATAAAAAAGATACAAGCACTGGTTAAAATATAGGTCAGTATCAACTTGGGTCTTGGCCGATGGTAGTAGAGTGCTGTGCAGCAACTTTCTAGGGTAGGGATCCATTTAAAATAAAAATAAAATGGTGGGGTAGCCGGTAGACTTGCACCAGAGGCAAAACGCAACTGTAACACCTCTGGTGTCTATTTGCCACGGTTGTCTCTTACCATTAGGAGACTCTTGTGCTTGTTTGCCAACCTATCACATAAAAAATACTAGACATCCCTGCCTATAAAATATATATAAATATAAATGGGCATAGCTTTTTGAACATTGCATTTAAAAAAAGCATCAGAATGGAAAATATTCGAGAATGATTATAAACGAATTACCAAAATAGACCGAATGATTACAAATGAATTGCCAAAACAGACTGAATGATTACCAAACAAGACCGAATGATTATAAATGAATTACCAAAATAGACCCTCTGGCGATATTAATTTAGATTGTAACAAAGGTAAATACTACAAAATCAATAACCTGTATGATAAATTGACATTAGATATGACCGTCAATAAATCAAGCTAACCGCTGAGCCAATCTAACTGCTAATAACTCGTCGGAATAGTGGGTTTCAACTGTAATTTCATTTCATATTACATTTGACAGCAAATGCTGGGGACCTATCTCTGAAATTATATTAATTAAACACAAAAAAATGAACAAACTTCTGTTGTTATTGTTGTTTATACTGTTGTTACTGTGGTGTTGTTTTAGGTGGTAGAGTTTTGCAGCATCTCGCCTGGATTAGTACAACCGCCTTAATTATTCCTGCCGCCATAACGTCATTGCTTGCCGTTGATGTGTTTCAGTTTGGAGTACTCGCTACTTTTGCTCGAGGGCTAACATCCCGGCCTCAGGGATACGGTGCTAGGGTGACAGCAGGAAGTGAAAGGGCTTGACTCAAGCATTTCAAATCTTTTTTTTATTTATTGTTGTACACTGTTTTTTACTAACAGGCAAAAAACAAATCTGTTGGACCGAAGTTACTTAAAAGCAACAGTTACACTGACAGAGACGATAATAATTAATGATATTGATGGTGATGGTTGTGGATACTATGATGTCGTTGTTGACGATGTCGCGTCGTAATCGTAACGACGCCGTGACAGTGTCGCAAGCAGGGCTTGAAATACCGGTATTTTTAGGAACCGGTATTAATGACCTTGAAGCAATACCGATACCAAGGCGTTACCTGTACTGTTTGTACCGATACCAGGCTTAGTACCGGTACTGTTGCTTTAAGGGTTCTGATACCGGTACTGTTCAATAATACCGGTACTAGAAAACATATTACTTATCATTTTTTCTTTAATCGAAGATATCTCTGTTCCTTCATGAGAGATTAAAATAATACCGATACATAAAAAGGAAAATTGGCAACTTCGCACTAGTATTTAACGGGTACCTTTATTGGATACCGGTTTTTATCGGTGTTAATACCGGTACTTGTTAGATACCTGTATCGGGTCAGTACCGCTATACGAAGTACCGGTACCCACTTTGGAACCGGTATCCAGGTATCGAAATGGCAAGAACCGCTAAATACCGGTATAGAACCTGTACTTTTCGTACCGGTTTCAAGCCTTGGTCGTAAGTGTGATGATGTCTTGACCACTATCAATGCAGATTGGTGGCAATGAGACTTGGTGCAGATGATAATATTTCAAGTGTATTGTGATAATATCATGACGCGACGATGTCGCGTCGGTGTCGTGACGATATCGTAAAGATGTTGTGACAGTGTCGCAACTGTGATGACTTCTTGATGGTGATGGTGCATATTATAATGACATTTCAACTGTGTCGACACAAATATTGTGACAGTACCTAATGACGAAGACGATGTTGATGATGATGTAATGAAGGTGTCTTTTTTTTTAAATATATTAGAGGAAGGCAAACAAGCAGACAGATTTCCTGATGGTAAAAAATTCACGCCGCCTAGAGAAACCAAAGATGGTAATGGTGCGCTGCCAACCTGAGGTCAGGATGTTAGGCCTCGAGCAAAAGTAAGTTTACCGGCTACCTTAACCTCCGAACCGGAACACGCCATGACGTTATGGCGGCAGGAATAGGTAAGGCGGTGGTACCAATCCGGGCGAGTCGCTGCGAAACTCTACCACCTAGTCAGATGTCACGGTGTTAGTGATGATAAGCCTATGCTCGCCTTTTACGAGCTACCTGGCAAGAAAGGCAGATGGTCTATTCTGCAAAAGAGCCCGGACCAACACGGGGACGGATTCGTAACAGTGTCGCGAATTCGATGTGATTTTGACGATATCGTATCGGTGACGGGTTGGTGATATATCATGAATAAACTGTAAAGCAATAGCAAACGAATAAATGAAATCGAACGTATTTACTTTTTTTTTATTAATAAATTGTAGCCCAATTTACATTTTCACTTTAAACTCTCTGCCATAGGGTTCTCATTCATGAGCTGGATAAAAAGTATCCTGTAGCTTTAATCTTCCTCCAAACATAAATTACCTAGTAGCTATTTTTAGTTACGATTGGACTATTAGATTTGGTATTAATCACGATTATTATATAATATACATAATTCCCTCTTCTACAGTTTTATCATAAGTATAGATAATAGACTGTGTTAACAATACAATACTTTTCATAATCGTAATACTAAATTGTGGAATTTTTAGTTGTTTTCGTTTTATAAAATTTTATTTTTCATTCTTGTCTAATCTTAGGACGTTATCTAATAAGCTTAGCTATCTTTTATAAAATCATAATTTGCTTTTTTAAATAATATAATTGTTTATATGTACCTACAGTACTACTATTTAAATTACGCGCTTCGGCTTTATTCGGCTTATTAAACTTTATACTTTTATTTTGGCTCACCTAATACAAATGTATGCGAAATGATTAATTATTTATGATCACAACTTTATATATACAGATATTTTTAAAATACATTCGGATTTCCGAAGCTTGACGAATATAGCCGAAGCGCATAATTTTAAAAAACACTTTTTTTAATCGTAAAGCAGTTGTCTAGAATATTTTTAATAAGCTCGTGCAAAGTAAAATTTAGGTAAAAGTTTAAATCCTGGAATACGAATGGAACAGCCGCCTCATTAATCCGGGGTCTATAACTTAGTATGGAGTATGGACTGTTTTTTTTGTCTGTAGTATATATATATAAAAATCAATTGCTGTTCGTTAGTCTCGCTAAAACTCGAGAACGGCTGAACCGATTTCGCTAATTTTGGTTTTGAATTATTTGTTCAAGTCCAGGGAAGGTTTAAAAGATAAGAAAAAAGAAAAAACTTGCGAGAAAACTAAGAAAAAAAACATTTCACTTTTTCCCATACGAATTGAACGGGTGGAACGAAGTTCGCCGGGACAGCTAGTCTTAAATAAAACGGTCAAAAGGGACACTCGAGCTTAAACCAAAAGCTCTTAATCCCTTGAATCAAAGTGGTCTGTATTATTTCACTTTACTCCTGATTCGCGGTCTCCTTTAATGTTGTTGGTAAAGCTAAAAGCTCGCGTTAAATAAATATTTGATTTGGCACTTCCTGTATTATTTTTTAGCAATTTTTATATGAAAAAAATATTTTTATTGATTTGAACCCAAGACTTACCGTCACCATACAAAAAAAGGACGTGTTTAACTAAACACAGTCTAAAATTGATATTCGTGTTGCACATGGATGACGTAAAATAATGTTATTGGTTGGAAATAAACATTTTGGACAATGTTAATACATGTGTTCAACGAGTGTTTAATTTTTTTTGTGGTAAGACGTCTTGTCTCATGCTGACAATGCTTTCCCAGTTAAGCAATTGCTGGCTAAAATTAAAACACTATCTACTCTTACTAATAGACGTCCATTGGTCAAAATCCGACCGTTATAAATTTTAACTATGAGTTATTCAATATAAATTATTAATATAGTGTTCAAATATTATTAAAGAACGCCATCTTCATTTGTCAAAACGAACTTTGTTTCCAAACACTATGAATGTAGTTTGTGCGCCATCGGTGATCTTTTATCGTTATGAATATTTTTGTTCGTGTGTGTCAAATATGGCAGTATGTGTAATGTTTATTGATTTAATACACTTTATAAGCATTTTTATTACTTGTGTGCTAAATTTCATAATCCTCCATAATCGCAATTTTCGTAAAAAGTGGTCCAAAGTTTTTGCTTCACGTATTAATATTATAATAATAAAACAGTAGAAGATTAAACTTTGTACATTGGAGATATCCTGCTTACTACGAGTATATGAGTTAACGTGGAAAAAAAGTAAAATTAAGTTTAAAATAATATTTTATTTATTACTTTTTGTTTTATGTGCTTCACAATTTTTTCCTTGTTTTTACTAAGTTATAAGTTTTGTAGTTTAGAAATAACATATTTTATAACAACACTCAGTATAAAGAAGAAACCTTGAAATCCAGAATGAAGACAAATATTTGAATGCTTATTTGATAAAATGAAAAGAATCTACCACCTTTTCTTCATTTACTGGACTTGACTGCATGAGGTCCCGGGTTCGAATCCTTGGTCGGGCAACCAAAAGAAAATCGGATATTTGCAATTTTCTAATAAAAAAAAGTTGCTTGGCATTGGACATGTGCCCGGTTGGCGATAAGCTTGTCTCCTATCACATTGTGGGACTTATGCCCGATTTCACCAAGAGCCCCTATACTTTAGGGGACCTTTTAACGTTACTTACGGGACTGTTTCAATACAAAACCGTCCCCTTAAACACGTTAAAAGGTCCCCTAAATATAGGGGCTCTTGGTGAAATCGGGCATTAGTGTCTTCGGCTAGTCGTGGGTGCGCTGGTTGTTTTTCTGCCTACCTCTTCGATATGGTCATGAAGGTACTTTACTTCTATATAATTGAAATCTATTCTGTAGTGGCCGAATAATAACGTAAAAAGCATACAAAAAAAATGTATAGATAAAATGATTATCTAATCCTTTGTGAATTTGGTTTATCATTAATATTATAATTTCACATTACATTGCCTGGACTAACCAACAAGCAGGCGGTTCTTATGTGGCGACAAACACCTATTACTGAGTGACACCATGGATGTTAAAGATGTGTTCCCATCTCCATCATCCATCTTGATCTTGGGGGAGGTGTGCATGGCTACCGGGTTATCTACTATCCAGTATAGAACATGATAGTAACTAACGTTAGATTTATGCATAAAATAATAAGTAAAGTTTTTACAATAATCTGCACTAGCTCTGTGAATCTTCAGCCAGAGCTTCAAATATATTTATTTACATGGAATGGACACAATATTGATTTTGGGATCCGAAAATCCCAATCCGAAAGCAGATTTTATAATCTGTCTGTATATTAAATCTATAGCAAGATTTAATACACAGACAGATTATAAAAAATGTATTTTAACGTCCTTAATCCTAACAAAGTATACAGAATTAAAACCAGAACTTATTGTTGTTTGACCTGGAAATAAAACCCGGATCCCAAAATCAAGTCCACTACATAATTACTGTACCACAATGGCGCTCCCAGATTTAAACACACAAATTCGTGCTCATGTCAGAAATCGCATCGCTTTACTGATGATAAGTTAGGCGTGTTCGACAACCACTCGACTAACGGCGCTTTGAAACAAAATAAGGGTAATAGGGTCTTGTAATAATATTGAAGTGGCACTGGTTACACAGGTGAGAATAACATTCGGGGACTTGCTTCAGGTAAGACTAACATTGGTCGGAACTCTCAGAGAGAAAAACATTAGAAAGTGTTTTTATTGATATCAAAGTAGGAAGTAAAACTACAAGCTGTATATCTACATTTATGGTAACAGTGTAAGTATTAAAATAATTTTAAATATTTCATGTTATGGTATTGACTAAAAAATAATTGTTACTTTCACATGACGAGAAATGCGAATAAAACACTTGTCGACTTTCATTTTGTGTGTGTGTGTGTGTGTGTGTGTGTGTGTGTG
>NJDD01003609.1:39325-51190 GCA_002245505.1 Calephelis nemesis | reverse complement strand
GTGTGTGCGTGTGTGGCAACGTAGCTCTTCAGCGGATAGACTACTTAAAGATTTATAAGCTTACGTGTTTTACATCTCTTAATATTTTCTGATGACTGGGACTAGATGATAAAGACTTGACGAAAGACTGTGGAGGTGGTTGATGGATCTTAGGTTGAACTGAAGTCCAAGCAGCTTGATACACAATTATTGTGTATCGCTATGTGCTTGCCTCCATTGCATCTTGGCACTATCTCTTATTTTTCATGTGTCATACGAATAAGAGATGGCGCTATTACTGGTAGTTTTCATGTTCGTGATATAGCAAATTAACTGAACAGTGAAGCCGCTTAGTTGTTATGTTTGTTATCTGTTCACGCAAAAACTACTAAATCGATTCCGATTAAACTTTTTGGATGGTAGACTCAAATACTTCCTTAAACAAAAGAAGTCACCAATCTGATGGGCTCTAGTGAACAGATTGCCTAGAGCGCTCCCGACCTTTATTCCGCCTTTGACGTCTATGGAGTCTTTAGGCCAAGGCTATCTTGTATCATAAAAAGAATATCTTATCACATAAAAATGTAATAAACAGAGGTGATTCAATACTTATCATTTTTATACGATTCTATTATATCTCAAGTTCAATAAAAACTTCCAAAAACAGATTTCAATTACATCACCATATCGTCTAGCAAAGAATATAAATTACTATCCTCTATTTATTTTAACAAACGAGTACTGATACTGACGAACATATTTCCGATATCGACAGAGCGTACCGTTTGTAGAGTTAAAAGGGGTGGGCACTACGCCTTTGTTCTTATTGTCAAATTATAATGACGCGTTCTAATTGATTGAAATTAACTTTATGTTGATGATGTGGACCAATACCAATGCATCACATTTATTTGGTACTCGTTTGTAAAAAAATAGAGTAGGTATGTATAGCTGTTTGTCGGCGACGTCATAAGAGTAGAATAGTTACAATTTTTGTACAAATTTTTATCCACTATTATAGTGTTTTAGGGTTCGATTTTAGACAAAAACCCTTTGTTTAAACTCGGATCCTTATGTAAGCAGGGTTACATTTAAAGGATCAGCCAAATTTTTAGGGAGGGTTGGAAATCGATCACGACGACAACAAGACACGTGTCTATAGCCCACCGTTATCTCTTACCATCAGGATCTTAATCTTATTAAAATAAATAATAAAAATAACCATTTAGCTCAATATCATTTTGGCTGAAATCGAATAACAAACATACGAAATTAGATCATTTTCGAAATAGAATTGATAACCACGTCCTGGATGGTTACCATAAGCTCTTAAAACAATATTATTTAAATAATACTAATATTGTCCTCGGAGAAATACAACCTTAAAACGTATGACGTAATGTTGCATTTATAAGTCGTCTTTTAGCAACATGGAAAAAATACTGCTTTAAGCGTTCTCCCCTCCTCTGACATGGAGTGGGTTAATGAGTAATTATCAGAATGTCCTCAATCAAATACTTACTATTTATAGCACAAACTATATTTTTACGACTCCTCTTATTAGCACTCTGCGGGCCAAATATAGTAACCTGTTATAATAAGCACAAGTCTAGTAACTGGTTCCTAAATTATGTTAATTCAATCGACTTGGTCGCATTGACATTCGACTCCCCTGGGACACAGTTTGGGAAACCCTGTTCTAGAGAGTTAATTATTTGGAGATTGTTGTAACGTATTGTACGTACACACGACAAAGTGACTGTTTGTTGTTAGTGACAGAAAAAAAATATAGTAGCAAAAGCTGTCCTAAATGTAGACCGGGCTAAAAGCTACTACTATACAAAATTTGGTATAAATGTTATCATACCTATTTCATTTTTAATTTTTTTACAATACGTAACAATAATTGCTTTTGAAAAATATTTCATGTACAGATTCAACTTTGATACTACTTTAGTATAATTTTGAATAATAGCTTATACAAAAGAAACTAAAAAAACTGTGTCTTAGTATTAAACTATTAAGTACAACAACATAATGTGTTTAAAAATATTCATTGGACAAATGAATGACCTCTGGTAATAAAGTAATATTCAACATAATACTCGGACTTAATTTCTCGAGGTCCCGAGTTCAATCTTCTGGTCGGGGCACAAAACATAGGAAATGTATATTTTCAATTTTCTAACAAATATAACGTTGCCCGGGATTGCACACAATATGCCCCGTTGGTGATAGGTTTGCCACCTATCACACTGTGGAGTTAGTGTCTTCGGCTAGTCGTGATGCCCTGGATGTACCTATGCGTACCTCTTAGGGGATGTAATGTAAGTTGAAATAAAACATTATATACTGAATAAAACATACACTTTTATAAATTAAGCCGCAGCCCCGCCGCAGCGCACGCTGTGCACGGGCACGCTGCGTATGGATTCATTTGTTTGACAACGTGGGTCATCGTTTCCACTACAGCACACGCTATACACGAATATGATCTCACAAATATGTGGAACTGAAGCACAAAACAGTTTTGAGTCGCTTACGCTATCCGCTTCCGTGTGCAGCGTGTACAGCGTGCATGGCGTTGCCAACGTTGAGCTACGTACGCGCATATTCGAACAAGCCACGTGCGTCAATTCATGCGTATCGTGTCCGTGGATTGCAGTGGATACAATCACATGTATTTTCTTGCAAAGCGAAGCTTGACGAACGTGAGTATCCTTTCGCGTCGTCTCGCGAACGTCCGCGGCTTTATAGCAATTACTTACTTATTTCTCTATATTTCGCTCAGTCATCGCGTCACCCCTGAATGGACGGACCAATTTTCGTAATTTTTTTTCTGTTTTGTTAGTTACTGTCAGGAAAAGGTTCTTATGATGAGGACAACCGGAAATTGGCCAGAAAATATGAAAAACAACATTTTATTGAATCAAGCGCTAATGTGCGAAAATCGATTATAAGAGACGTGAAATAAGCCTTTATTACGCTAATTCCGCGTAAGCAGTGTAACTGTTTTGGTGAGTAGTCCTCTCAATGACATGGAATATGACAAGTCTAACTAATGTTCCACCGTGACCCGAACACGAATAAAGAAAGAGCTCGGGAAACAATGTAAATTGTCACGTTCTTCACATGTGACAACCCTACCCAAAGTTCCCACCTCCCACTACCGGGACCAGATCACGCGGAGTTATCAAATTACTTAATAAAAAAGACTTAATTTACATCAGTGAGAAACAATAGTTCAACGTCTGCGAAAAACGATAATTGAAATATTTTACATACAAACAACAGTAATCGTTAATATCATGCGATACGAAGTTCAGGTTGGCTAGTACAACATAAAATGTAAGAGTCGAGTTCATTGTTAACCTCATGTTTTAATTATTAATTTATGAAAGATTAAATGATAATACCTACGCTTATTCCAGAAATTGGAGAGAAATTAATCATTTTCATTTTCCTCTCAACCTGATACGATTCAAATAGAGCTTTGTGAAGTGCAAATAAAGCAATGGTGGTGCTGAGCGCATGATAATAGACCGAGCGAGCACTATAAAAAAACTTGCTTCGTTGAGCACTCACAAGTACAAATACAGTTATTGTATGAAAATTACTAAAAATAATGAAACGTTAGCCTGGCAAAGCTAAATCTAGCAGGTTTTATGATCTTAAAAAGCCCAATCAAACTACAAAAGCAGTCTCTTTAGAACGCCAACTTTTATTTGTGATAACAGTTAGGGTTAAATTACGAAAAATAACATCGAATGCAAAATATTATGAGTAGGTGAGTTTATTGAAAGTAAAAAGCATGCAATACTTTATATATATACAGTATATAGATTGTATTAGTACAATGGTTACAATGGTTTAGTTCAGTCGACTAATCAGAAAACCATATCATCTGAAAGCTAACTTATAAATATTTCAAGGTGATGACACAACACGTAGCCTACCATGTTTTTTTCTGTCTTATTTAAATAGTTTTATAATATACGTCTTAAAGTTCATAAGAGCTTGAGGTATTGACCTCAAGCTCTGTTTTGTTTGTTTCTTTTGTACAAAACCTGCCGAGTACCCCTTTACTGACAGTTTTTGTAACGTAGCTGCAATTTCTTCCAATGATAAGTGTCTTAATTATATACTCGATAAGGTAAGCTTGTTAATAGTGTCTGCCCGATCTACAATGTTTGCTGCGTTGGCCCGCGGCCAGCTTGGGATTGGTCGACACTGCGAGGACTGCTTTATAGCCGCCGGATTATTATATCACAAGAAGATTAACGTATAATCTTAATTACAAGGTATATTCGTAGGTAAGTAATAAAAAACATTTCTGGCTGAAAAGATGGAATGTAAATTAATGTAATTAGTAGAATACACACTTTCATAAAATTCTTGTACAAATTAAGACTTCTATTTTTTACACAATGAAGTATGATCATTATTCTTTGATAATTAACTTTTTTATTGGAAATCGGGATATTATTAGAAGGCAAATATTAAGCAGATAGGTTTTCTGTCCAAACAAAAATAAGTAGACACTAAAGCCCTTAAAGGTGCGCAACCCAAAGAGGCTAAATTCTTAAATACTAAAGGTATCCTACCCTCCTAATCAGAATACAAAAATAGAGATCTCTGGTTTTTAATATTACCTAACTAATTGTTCCGGCGAACTTCGTCCCGCCCGTTCAATTTTGTATGGAAAAAATTAAAATGTCGTTTTTCTTATTTTTCTCGATGTTGTAAGGAATGAAATGTAACCCATGTCTTTCTGTTGGTTGTACGCTACCTCTTTATCAATTTTCAGCCTAATCGGTTTAACTATCATTTTTTTTATCTATATAGACGATTCACCTTTCATAATTTTAATTTTGTTTTTGTTTTTATTGTTTCGTTTTTAAAGCGTATTCTGCTCTTCGGGGCGAAGACAAATCCTACGAATCAAAAACCATGAAAATTGGGCCCGCAGATCTCGAGTTATAAGTGTTATAACAAACCCGACTTTCTTTTATATAACAATAGCTGTTCCTCCGAGCTTCGTTCCGCCCGTTCAGTTTGTATGGGAAAAATTAAAATGTTCTTTTTGCCAGTTTCCTCACAATCGAAAAGGATAAAAAGTATTCTGTATCCTTCTCCCGGTTCTAAGCTACCTCCCTACCAATTTTCAGCCTAATCGGTTGAGCCGTTCTTGAGTTATAAGTAATGTAACTAACACCACTTTTTTTTTTATATATATATACTCGTAGATAGATATAAATTACGTTAGAATGCACAAATGATTTTTTTACAATATTAAGGACATGATGGCAGAAAAAGGTAAGACGTTTGACTATATAAGTTAGTATTTTTTTAAGTGATATCATACCAAACAACGCGCACGCGGCTCGCCTAAGGGAAAGAGATAACCGTGATGGCCATGGACGTTGGTGCGTCGCTGTCTTTGGTGTGATATGGAGGTATTAAGCCAACATGACACTGTCATTACGGCGGTAAGCTGACAGATCTCTACCCCAACGAGTTGCAGCTCTTTTCTACCTTGTCTTGTCAGTAATGACTTTTCGTTCCCTACCTGGACAAACAAGGGGAAACAGAGATAGTTGATTTTTTCTTGGCTACTTATAGGCCACGTGTATTTTTAACCGATTTCAAACAATTTTTCCTCGTGTTGGTACGAGCTCCTTTGCAGAATAGACCATCTCCCTTCCTGCCTGGCAGCTCGTAAAAGAATACCTGTAACATCAGAATAGTTGGCAACTTCGATAGGTGTTACCCAAACCAGATAGATGTTTAGGCTTTGTTTGGACTATTTAGTAGATGGTATATGTAAAGTTTGCACAAAATCTGTAAAGCGGTTCTTCATTTAAATCACATTTTTTGTTACAAATAAATTCAATAAATAGCAGATCATTTTGTAAATGGGGATTTTGTTGTCAAATTAAATCTTTTTTCAGATGAGGATTGTGCTGTCAAATTGAAACTTTTTTTTAGGGTTTACAGTAAAGGCATTTTGCTGTCATTCATGGGGTTATTTACCTAATTCAGAACATGCTTTGATTAAAGCAGAATGTCAGCGATAATTATTTCGTTGTGTACTCTGTTGCTCAGTTATGCTTTATATTATAGGCTTGACAGGCTTTATTTTATTGAAATTGTCGAATGCATTTACTTAAACGGTAAGTTTTGAACTACTGAAGTGAATCACATATATGCGTGTGTGTTCCTTTATTTTAAAAATATATTGTGCATCACTACTTATGTAGCAATTTGTTTTTAATTTGTTTTATTCTATTTTTAAAGTTAATTTGCCCCTTTCTGGGGCCAGCTAAGACCTTTAGGCCATGCTGCCACATCTTCGTATTAATAAATTATTTTTAACAGTCATAAATGATTTCAGGTCATAAGTCATATCAGGGTCTTGAGTATAGCGGTGGCTTCGTTACTTAACCTTGATTTATTCTTTTAATTGAGGAAAAAATGTCACTAGCAAGATGAGCAAAAATAGGTCGTTGAACGCTTAATGCAAATGATGTGGTATTACTAAGACGATCACAGACTGCAGATGAACGCGCACGAGGTCGTCGTTCATTGCAGCGTGAACGTTATGCACGAAATCGATCTGTAGGGTTACTTTCGAATCTCGATTGATGCAATATTGGAAATTGGAATCGGATATGTTATTTTAGGTACAGTTGAACACAGTACTAGCAAATTATTCAAGTTTCACTACATAGTACAAAACCTGTCTCTATGTCCCTTTGTATGCTTAAATCTTTAAAACTACGCGACGGACTTTGATGTGTTTTTTTAAATAGATAAAGTGATTGAAGAGGGAGGTTTATATGTATATTTCATAAACGTGCAAAGCCGAGGCGTGAAAAACAAGTAACTAGTAGTTAAAAAAAACAATAAACTATTTTATCGGATTCATTGAATTTTGTTAGAACTAAATGTTAATAATCCTTTATTACTGTGGCCAAGAGTACTTAAAGTGACGTATTCGATTCCAATTTGGAATTCCAATTCCATCCAAATTGGAAAATTTGGATGAAATCGATATTCAAGAGTAACCCTACTGTTACTCCTGTATCTGTGCTGTATTTTATACGGCGATCACGAATACGTCGTGCTGTTTTGGGTGAAATGATGCGTGCTGCTTTTTATTAAAATATACTGATTATAGTATGTACGAATACATTGGAATAATAAACGCAACATGTTTATATTGTAATGCGGCAAACTTTCCAGGTTAAGCGCATGTGTTGAGCTAATGGCAAAGTTTGATTGCCAGCATTAAAAACTTCATGAATACCATTATATTCATTAGTTTTTTGGGGCATTTTAAAAAGTCGAAGCACTTTTTGTTTTATAAGTCTTAATTTTCAATTCAATACGACATTAATTTAAAGTAGAAAGACACATTCTAAGATTTCATTATGGAAACAACGTAGAGCACGAGTGGTTGTTTTTTTTTGCATTTAATTTAAAATGCCGTATTGAGTTGAAACTTCAGGCTTGTCATCGGAATAGGACAATACAATAACATGTAATAGAAAAAGATAGGGTACCTATTATCCCATTCAACAGCGAGTAAACTGGGAAAACAACATTTAAATTTTTCCCATAAAAACTAAATGGGTAGAACGAAGTTCGCCGGAACTTTTCCCCGTGTTGGTCCGGGCTCCTTTGCAGAATAGACCACCTGCCTTTCTTGCCAGGCAGCTCGTAAAAGGCGAGCATAAGCTTATCATCACTAACACCGTGACACTTGACTAGGTGGTAGAGTTTCGCACCGACTCGCCCGGATTGGGACCACCGCCTTACCTATTCCTGCCGCCATAACGTCATGACATGTTCCGGTTCGGAGGGTAAGGTAGCCGGTAATCTTACTTTTGCTCGAGGCCTAACATCCTGACCTCAGGTTGGCAACGCACCATTACCGTCTTTTGTGTCTCTAGGCGGCGTGAATTTCTTACCATCATCAAATCCGTCTGCTTGTTTGCCTTCCTATTACATAAATATAAAAAAAATGTCTTAAATAAAAAATATCACATCAATAAATGCAGTTCAAATTTAATTCGGACGAAAACTCTATGGATACCAAAACATCCAAACTGTAAATCTTGAACCGCCAATGTTGCCAGTACCGAGACCCGGCACATTGTCTGCCAGTTGATTTATTTTGTTCCGGACGCGTCGTCGCTCTGTGGACGTGATTAGAATAACTTGGAAATTCGCAACTCACTTCTACGAGTTCCAACACTCGATGAGTTTGTTTGGGTAACTTCTTTATGTTCTCTCGCAATTTTATATTGTACACGCTGTTGCCTATGGCTTCGCTGGCATTTTACAGGAGCCCGTTTTGTGATCGAGATTAAAAGTTGCATACATGTTAATCGAGGTCACAATTTCAAGGAATCTGTGTTCCAAATTTCAGACAACTCCGTTCAACCATTCGAGCGTGAAAGAGTTACAAACATCCATAAAAACATGCTCATAAACTTTCGAATTTATTATATTATTAGTATGACTAGCTACCTCGTACGTATAAAGTGAAATGTTAAAAAAATTGGAATATCAAATTTATTAAATTCAAAAAAAAAAAATTAAATAATTGTTTTTGCTGTTTTGCCGTTTTTGCTTTACAGATTCAGATTGATATAAACATGTGACAATCGCATGAACGCCATGAAATGATTCCTTATAAATGTAAAAAATCATTTCATGGCGACGTTTTAGGTAAATTTTTAAGTCACCTTTAACAATACGAATCAGCATTTCAAAATATAATTTGGTGATCTTAAAATTATAATTACTAGTGGTCGCCCGTTGGTCAAAATTGGACCATACTGAATTTTAATAAGTTGTTGATAAGAACGCTTCATTTCTCAAGACCAACTACTTTGTAGCCAAACTTTTTAGTGCGCCACCTGTGATCTTTTATCGTTATCATCAATATGTCTGTGTGTGTCAAGTACATGGTAGTGTGGGTAATGTTTTATTTATTGATTTAATGTACTTTATAAGGATTACTATTGAAAAATATTAGCGTTCTACACTTCTCATAAACATAAACTATAATGTGGTTGGTGGCGGTGCTCCTACCTGGACAAGATGCTTCACTTCACTGTACCAACATTCTTCTTGTTAGTGAAAACCATTAGCCCGTGCTAGCTTCTTACAAATAGTCAGACAGGATGGAAAATTGTCGATTATACACAGAGCTTCCAAACCAACAAGGGTGCATTTTTGACAAATTGAAGTTTTTTTTCTGCGGAATCAAAATACCGAAAAAGGATACTGCATCTTAGGGTATTGCGCACATGGCGCAACGCATTGCAAAAGGGCACTCAGACGGACCGGGTCGCATCGATTGATGATTTTTGTTACTAGTACCAAAGATTAGGGTAAAAGAGAAAAGCTACTCTACTTTAGCATTAAAATGGATTTAGAATTTTTCCCCGTGTTGGTGCGGGCTCCTTTGCAGAATAGACCATCTGCCTCTCTTGCCAGGCAGCTGGTAAAAGGCGAGCATATGCTTATCGTCGCTAACACCGTGACATCTGACTAGGTGGTAGAGTTTCGCAGCGACTCGCTCGGATTGGTACCACCGCCTTACCTATTCCTGCCGCCATAACGTCATGACGTGTTCCGGTCCGGAGGGTAAGGTAGCCGGTTAACTTACTTTTGCTCGAGGCCTAACATCCTGACCTCAGGTTGGCAACGCATCATTAACATCTTTGGTGTCTCTAGGCGGCGTGAATTTCCTACCATCAGGAAATCCGCCTGCTTGTTTGCCTTCCTATAACATAAAAAAAAAGACCTCTATTCACATTAATATTATCATTATCATTCTTCTGTTTGGGGACTGTACTGTTCTGACATCAGGGAATACGCACTGAGTGCTGAGCTATAATCCGCCGTGATGCAGCCCAGCATAGTGTACGTTGTTCCATACAAAATGTATGAAAGTGATCTTGGCGAATTATTGCACTGAGATGCGCCCCGTCCTGGCCCGTCTATTGTGCTCTATCTTTAAACCAAAGCTCTAGATAATTTTAGTACGAACTAAATAAAATTATTGTTTCCAAAACTACAGCATCGACGAAATTTGGCGCAATCTCGTGGGTATTGATGTGAATTAACATCTAAAATTTTGGTAAATTCCATTAATTTCCATACAAATTGATACCTACACGCTAACTTGTGCACTGGATTCATTGGAATTTATTTAACATAGGTATTAAAATGTAATGATTTAAAAAATCTTAACCGACCTGGGGGTTGATTATGTATCTCAGTGACCAACTGAAAATGGAAAAGTGTACACGAAATACCTAGCTGTCTAATTAAATGTTTCATATATTTTGATACCTCCAGTGACCAACAGGAATACAATAGAGATAGCAAACACAAATGACGTCATTTGACAGCTATTTGATGTACACTTTTCCATTTTGAGTTGGCAACTGAGATACTTACATAATCTGGACCTTGGTGAACTTCGTATTTTATGATTTCGACAGCTCATAACATTTTTGTAGGAGATAATAGCATTGTTTTTCTATTATTCTAAATTTTACTAAAAAAATTAAATTCTCCTTATAAACTTTCACTATGTTTATAAAATTCAAAATTCAAATTTTGAATTTGAATTACTATGTTAGATGGGCTTTTTTAAATAAAGTAACTTGTCAAGCTACGCTCAAAGTCATTTTAGAAGTCATAATTTTTAAGCAAATCACAAATTTTAAACTTAATTTTTAGTCAGCATTAGATCTTTAGTCGTACCGCGCATGAACTCACCTCTCATACTGATTTTATTGAAATGAAAACTTCTTTAGCGATGTTCCGCACCTTTTTTTGGATGGGTTAAAACTTCTAAACTCGCGTCAGGAAACGAGACCTGATCGAAAATTCGTAAGACGGATGGAGAGAAAACAGCCGGCGCGGCACAGGAGAGGATGTATCAGCCTTTCTTTCTATAGCGCAGCGAAAATGTATGCCTCTGCCTGCTGTTTCGCTCAGACGGCGCAGGGCAGTTGCGTGAATGTTCGTGTTGTCATATTTGTGTACGAAAGCGCAATAAGTGAATATTGTATTCTACCACATAAATAATAGTACTTTCATACTGATAATAAAAGCAAAATTATTCCCTAATCAATATATAAAAAATGCACAACGTTAATATTCAAGTTTTCACGTCTGCCGGCACTCCCTGAGTGCAATCCGTTTTTTTAATAATTTGGTACACAATATCATTTAACTCCGAAAATGTGTGATATTCTGATCCAGATATTAGAAAGGGGCTCCAAATATTCAGCGATGCGATATCTAAGGCTCAGGGTATGTTAATGTGTCAAAGCTCTAGATTGAAGCCTTTGTCTAGAGATCACTTAGGTCAGTCGTCAGGTACGAGCTCCAATAAATCCAAGCAATCTGTGATAAAACAATTCGTGCTTTGACAATTGTTTCGAATATTTTTCAATATTTGAAATCGCCTTTTTTTAGGTTTCACGTTCAAATAAATAAGATTTGACAGACTTTTTATATTTCATTTAATATTTAACTAGTAATAAAAGTATGTTAATAATAACCTGAACAATTAATTAATGAAAATAATGAAAAAACATTAATCAATCAAATCAAATTCTGTTCTTGAGTTATGTTGTTTTAGCAAAAAATACGGTTAGTATACAATTTAACAAAAAAGTAGTATTATTATATTTATGTGTTTTTGATTGTTTGTTAAAAACATTATAACTTTTATTTTAGAAATTATCGATATTTTTAAACCCTGACGCAAAACGAAGGGTGTTATAAGTTTGACGTGTTTTGTGTGTGTGTGTGTGTGTGTGTGTGTGTGTGTGTGTGTGTGTGTGTGTGTGT
>NJDD01003609.1:0-39315 GCA_002245505.1 Calephelis nemesis | reverse complement strand
TGTGTGATAAAAAAAGAAAGAAAAAAAGAGGGGTGTCATAAGTTTTACCTGCCTGTCTGTGTGTGTCTGTCTGTAGCATCATAACTTTTAAATTAATAGACCGACTTCGATGCGGACTTCTTTATTTATTTATTTATTATCGAGATGGTTCTTAGCTAATTTACAGCGAAGTTTTATCAGAGGTTAAAAAAAATTTCTAATTTTTTGATTATTCTTTACTTCGAAGACATGTTAAAATTTAAGTCGATTTTATGAAGTTTAACTGTGCTCAAAATATTTGTGAAATAAATACCGGACAGTCAACTAAAACTATAAAATTAACGTTATCTGTTTAACGGGCGCAATGGCCGGATAAACATTGGCGAAATGGCTGCCATGAGCTTTGTGTAAAAACATATGTAACCAGTTGCATTCCGCTCGCATTCCACTTTAATAACGTTAAACTGCTTTATAATTATATATACAGTACGATAAAATGGAGCAGTAGCGGCCCTCTCTGGCTTCGCACAGTTATGAATCATACATATCAACCCTCTTCTTCAATCACTTAATTTTTTATAAAAAGCGCATCAAAATCTGTTGAAAAGTTTTAAAGATTTAAACATACAAAGGGACATGGGGGCAGAGGAAGCGACTTCGTTTTATACTATGTAGTGATTAACCTACGCCCCTCTGAGGAGCCACCAGGCAGAGGGGCAGACGGTATATTCTACATTGGACGCCCTCACTAACGTGGAGAAAGATGTACGTTGATATAGTTGTGTCACAAAAATAAGATTTGAGTATGAGTTTCAAGTATTATGTCCGCCATCTTGATGCGTGGTGATCTACAACTGTGCGATTCCGAAGACATTTCTTACCTCGCACAAATCCTTTGTGGAATCAGTTACCGAGGGCGGTATTCCAAAAAGATTATGACTTAGGAATCTTCAAGAGCGTACTCACTCCTTAAAGGTCGGTAACGCATATGTGATACTCCTGGTGCTGCGGATGTCCGTGGGCGGCGGTGATCACTTTTCATTAGGTTGCTGACTTGCTCATTTGCCTCCTCTTGTATAAAAAAAACTATTAAAACCTCTGTGGTCTAGCGGTTCGAGTGTTGGTCTTGACTGTATGAGGTGCCGGGTTCGAATCCCGGGTCGGCCAACAAAAAGAAAATTTGGTTTTTCCAATTTTCTAAACAAAAAAATGTTGCTCGGGATTGGATATGTGCCCGGTTGGCGATAGACTCGCCACCTATCACATTGTGGGACTTAATGTCTTCGGCTAGTCGTGGGTGCCCTGGTTGCGCCTCTGCCTTCTTCGGGGATATGGACGTGAAGATATTTTTTTTAATATCCACAAAGCGTTACGCCAAAGCTCTAGAACGTCGTCAGGGTATCGTTATGTACAGTAGTCTAACCCAGCTCCGTTTTTGAAATAAATACCTACAGCCGAGCGGTGTATCCACACGCGATAGGGCTACGTGCCTTCAGTTTATTGCTTCATCTGCCTATTCAAGTTTTGTGATAGCAAATATTATATTGTTTGGATAACAAATAAAAATCATTTAATACGTAGGTAGTAAATGTTCAATAAAAATACATGTGGTGTTTCTGGTTATATAATTTTATAAAAATCAATCCTTAACTCAATTAAAGTCCCAAATAGCACAATATAGTTTATAATTGCCATATTAAGTAAATACTTTGACTTATTAACACTTTAGCAGTCCGCTGACCTGTGCTTCCCACATAGATTTGTTGATGCCGTAGCCGGGTTTTGTTAATAGAAAGAACACAATCTGACAAAATTTAATCAAAAATATATTCCTACTCTGTGGTTCCAATTTTATAAACTCTGTGTATCCAAACGTATGAGACATTGGCAATAATTTGAGTTTCGAATGTTTAAAAAAGCTACAAACATTCGACTATATTTTATGTGCTCGTTTGATTGTCACTAACTCCTTCTAGACGACTGAACCGATTTTGATGAATTTTTTTGTGTGAGTTCAAGGGAATTTGAGAATGGTTTAGATTCACTATTTGGTCTCCGGATGATTCAAAAAATGTTTTTTTTTAATTCTTTTTTAATTATAAGTAGTTGTTGGTTTTGGAATTTTTACACCGGGTCCGGTAGACTGCGCTACTATCGAAGCATCGAATATTATGTATTTTAGTAGCTGTTAATGTCAAGCGTTACGAAGTTTGCTGGGTTCACTAGTATATACTTTGTGTTGTCACAGGAAGGGTAGTCTGTGCTCAGGCAATGGGATTATGTTTTCTCACATTTTTTAGGCATTTCAGTCTTTTTCAATATTTGAAAAATTTTTCAACATTTGATTTGTCAAGATTTTTTTTTGATAAGGAATCAAACAGGGCGCTATTCAAAGCTTAAATATATAACATTATATTTCTTGAAGTAGTTTTGGGCCCTGTTTAAGGGTTAAACCAAAAGCAACATTCACCAATAGCACGATTACATATTGGTATCAAAATTGAAGTTAAAATGGGTAGTTTTTTGCATGCAATATGAATGTAAAGTATCATTTACTACGAAAAACAGTTGAAACTTGAATCACAGATGTTGGCAAACCTGAAAGAATTTTTTTACTCTAATTTGTTACGTACAAAGTTTTGTGCAGTTACCTTTATTTTTTCATCATTAATTTCTTGTCATTATTAATCATCTCGTAGAGATTGTTTCAATTGATAATACTGCCATTTTAATTATTTTACTACATTTTTGTATGTATTTTACATTTGATTTCATATTATACAATAAAGAATATATATTTTGCGTAAAGAATATTACAATTTCAGAGATACGAAAATAATTTATAGTTTGGATTGTGGAAAACTGTACATTTATTTATTTAATTACTGTGCATTTTTTACCGTTTTATGCTGTTTGTTTTTATTCCTTAAAACACATATGCCTGTACTAGCTGTTGCCCACACCGTTGCCCGCGTGGTTAACGGTCCCACAGGATATTTTTTTGGAATAAAAACTATCCTATGTGTTAATCTAAGTTACCTTATATGTGTGTACCAGATTTCATGCAAATCGGTTCAGCCGTTTTACGTGAGTCGTTAGCGTAAAGTAACAAATAAATAACCATAAGTACTTGTGGATTTTTAATAACAGTAGGATAATTATCGATATATTTACACTTAAATCTAGAGAAATACCAATACCTTCCATACTTCAATAACCATATTGTTATGATTACCATGTTCCATTTTCATCATCACTTAGAGTTATGAAAAATAGAGGTTGGCCGATTCTCAGACCTACTTAATATGCCCACAAAATTTCCTGAGAATCGGTTAAGCCGTTTCGGAGGAGTACGGTAACTAACATTGTAACATAGGAATTTTATATACAAGATACATACATATGTATATGTATGTTTTGAAGTTATTCCAGCTGCAGTATAACCATTTCAACAAATGTTATATCTATTGAATCGTCAACATACTAGTAAACATTGAATTCAATTCCAGACCATAAATCTTCACCGCTTGAGCGAGAGCTATCAAAAGTTTACCTACCGCTCGTACTTTCCATGTTACTATCAGTTAAATGTTAATTTGTTTATACCAAAAACGGAAAACCTGTTAGCTGAGCCGTTAAACGTCCTTTTCTATGTTTATTTTTCACATAAACATGAACCCTCATGTAAAAAAAATCAAAGAGCTCTCGACAATAAGTAACATACATATATCCATTCATATGTTCAATGACCAACGGAAAAAGTGATTTATTTTTGTATATTTTTGCCTAACACCGATATTTCTATTCTAAACTGTTTTCCTTGAAATTCTCTTTTACTGAATCTTCTCCTGATGATGGTTATCACAATAAAATTAAATCATCAAAATGTCCATGCAGGGTGCGATGATCAATGGATATACCGATTTCCAACAAATTTTGCAATTTTTTTTATGAAAAAGAGAAAAAAACTCACCCGAGACAGGAATGGAACCTGAACCCTTTCGTTTCAAGCTGACGAATGCTCTAACCATTTGAGCTAATAAAAATTCATATCCTATGACGATATTTTAATTTCTTTTTTAGGTACCTGCAACAAAAAGTGGGATCTCTTCAGTCCCATGTCCCTTTGGCGCGCATCCGAGCGATTTGCCATATTTCTGCGATTAGCTTAAGTTTTCATTCAACAGCCTTTTTACTGTGGTTTTGCTTAACCCCGTCTGAATGGCTAAATGTGTCTGCTTGCGGCTATGATTTCTTTGGATTCGCGCCTTCTTTTTCTGTCTTCCAAACTTGAATCCTCATTACATCGTTTGATGGTACGATAAGTGAACCTTCTAGTTAAAATCGAAATTTTTATAACGTCGAAATTTTAACTGATGTGTTACCATATCGATATATTTCACAAAGAGTTAAGTAACTGTCCATAAAGCAAGCATCGCGATAACCGCTACTCGGTCTTCTTTAAACGTCCACTCCATATTTAATAACACAGGTCAACATGAATTTTGTGTCTGAGTTCTTTACCTCTGATTTTGATTACTTATGCCCAATTAAAGAAAGCAAAAATGTTTTTATCTAATAAAGTTTGCTTTTGTAGCTACCAGAACAAAAAATAAAATTTTATGAAAAATATACAAAAAAGCTATACATTTCAATTTAAATTATTATTTTAATATTTTTTTTATTAATTTAAATTATAAAGACACCGTAAAGAAACACAAAATACAAAAAATAATACAAAAAAAGGTTTAAAAATTAACAAACGACAAAAAACAATGACAAAAATAGCAATAATTGATGTGATCAGTAGGCTCCCTCCATATTCTTGGTACTGCAAACTTCATCCTTTTTTTCTCCTCGTAACCAGGCTGGAAAAAAATAACATCATTAATTAATGAATGACACATTAATGTATGTTTTAAAAATATACAAATGTTCCTTAAATAAAAGATGTATTTTCTTACCTTCTAAAGTGTTTTTGCAGTAGTAACAGGAGAATTGAGGAGCCCACATTTTATCTTGGCTCAAAGGAACATTTTTGTGGCTAGCAGTTTTAATTGAAAAGTTGTGTGACACAACTTATGATCTGACTAAGTCTATGTAAAGCAGAGATAGTATAATGTCATCCAACTACAAGACTTGGTTTTTGGGCAGGCATTTAAGTGTTGAACATCTAGATGTTTTGATCCCGGGGTCTAGGTGTTTATTCATTTATACGTATTTAATGTAATACAATACGTATTATAAATATTTCCTAATTTCAGATGTTTTTAAATTTTAGTGTCGTCGACTAACATCCATAACACAAGTACTTCATTTGCTTACTTTTGGGTTAAGTTCAATATGTATAATTTGTTTAGCAATACAGGGTTACTTTGATAGGACCGGCCAAATTTTAATGTAAGTCCATGTCGTATCTAGCCATGATGTCAACCAGTTTGGTGCAACTTTCATATAAAAAATAAGTTTGCTATGTTTTTATTCGCCCAAATAATATGAAACTATTTGCCTTGAATCTGAATGCCTTTAGACTTACATTCAAATTATACGGGTTATACCCTTTCAAGTAAACTTTATACAAATTCGGGTTTGCTATGTATCTATGGAAGTCCCGCCTCTTATTACGTAGTATTTATATACTCTTTGATGTCAACAGCTTGCGAAGGCGACTGTGGTCAGTGAGAACCAGTTTCATGATTTACTGTCTTTATAACCAGCATCTTGTATTTTGCGTTGGATAATTATTACTTATAAATTGATTTGTTTTTTTATTACTTCATAGAGCGATAATGTTATCGATTTCCAACCGTTTCTCAAAATTTGGGTTTTACTTTCAATGTCACCCTATATATTGTCTTTGTCATCGCTAGGTAAGGTAAGTATTCTGTATTCTGAAATGACGTGCCCCACCATCGCATTAACTTACACTAATATGTTCTTAATGAGCCCGCAATACACATAAAATAATGTTTTATTTGGACATTCAATTACTTGATACTTAAAAAAAAGACGTGTGGCACTCGGAGACTGCCGCGGTGAAGCTATTGCATAAGCAGGCATGAGTCACCAAATTGCAGGGTGAAGAGGGGTATTACACATGCGCAATAACGCTGATATAAAAAGTGCCACATATAGGCGAGTTGCTGAACTAAAGAGACAAGCGTGATCGATAGTTATATAAGGTCTGCTATTCATCGATAAATAGCAAAACTAAAAAATATCGCCACTGTGCCGGTCGGAATGAGGGTGTTAGGTTATTTTAGTTACGGAATTTCTGGATTCATCTCCACGCTTAAGGCCCACGATAGTAGTTATGTAACAGCTTAAAATCTCATCGAAATCGGTCCACCCCTTCATAACTTACGATGCCATTGACACACATAAACACAGAGAGATACGTCAAACTTCTATTACCCCTTTTCTTGTCATTTATTTATAAAATTTAAGTTACAGTTTCTATAAATTTATCAGACACGTTTGTAAAATTTTCATTGGTAGGATATCTTACTGAAATTGCTTGTTACACACATAACATGAGAAATTCCCATATGTTCGGCTCACAAAAAAAGAAGCTAAGAAGTAAAACCGAGCAGTAAATCCGTGAAAAGGGGAGCTCGTAAGTCGTTACGGCCACGCGGCTGTCAAACGTTTACGAGCCGTAAACCGCACGTTACTCATGTAGAGAGACACTTAATTGATTTTTTATTCGAGTTACAATGGAATGGTTTATTTGGCGAATTTAAAGCAATTTTTACCGCATTTGCCTGCTAGTATATTTGTCAAGGTATATTTTTGGGCTACAGCTATCTACGCAAGCCCAGAGATTAGTATATTGTCTTTGGTAAGCCATACAAATACGTGTTAATCCTACATCGCAGTATAGTTTCTTATCCCATTGGTATAAGTACATCCAACTATCGACTATAAACATACACTACATAATACCGTCGCCTCCAGTCTCATCGACGGAGAACTCTTTTTCGCCCGTCCCCTAACGCCTACCGATGAATTGTAATCTCTTCAATCGATCCACCTGGTGAACAGAATCGCGACCTACCTTTTCAAAAATGTGACATCGTTATTGACAGTGTAATTGTATAACAGTAACAAAAAACACATAGTAAAAGTGATGACAACCTCTTTTTGGTAAGTGCCAACATTAAAAAAAGTACAAAATTCGTTCAGAAATAAGAACTAGTTGTCAAAAATAACAAAACATTAATAGAAGGTTAATTTTATCTGTGATGTTTAGTATGTTGTTTAAAAACAACATTATCCATTTAAGGGTATGATTATAATGATAACAAAACTCCTGTAAAATTACTTTTATTTAATGTAACATCAGATTAAATGATTACAAATCAAAACATTTTTTGTTAAGAAATAATTATATTGAAACACTTTAGTATTAACCCCCTATCGGAAAAGAGGTGTTATAAGTTTAACGTGTATATGTGTATGTGTGCAAGTATGTTTGCGCGCGTGTGTCTGCGGATTTTTGTCCGAGAGTTTAAGTGATAGAGGTTATTTATTTATTACGTGTAGGTTTGTTGGGGGTTTTCTATAAATTTTAAAGAAAAAAATATAGAAATTTAACCCAAGCACAGGGCAAGTGCTAAAATAAAAATACCTTGTTGGGGGTTGTTAAAATTTTCTAATTAAAAAAAAGTTCTTCACGCCCATATCCCCGAAGAGGTAGGCAGAGGTACAACCAGGGCACCCACGACTAGCCGACGACACTAAGTCCCACAATGTGATCAACATTTATCCAATCGCGATCAACATTTTTTTTATTAGAAAACTTTTAATGTTAACATTTTCTCCAGGTTTTTATTAGTCAATTATATCGGTATGCGTTCCACGCCAAAAACCTTAAATTTTACACAGTTGTAACAGTATTTTAAATTTATTTATTTAATTGTTTATTTTACACAATTTGTGACATAAAACATGGACAGTGAAATATAGAAATGCACAAAAGGTGGGCTTATCTCTAGGTCTACAGATTTCTTCCAGCCAACCCTAAAAATTAAAATCTGTGATGAAACAGTGGAAGGCATCATGCACAATTATATTAAATAACCTTAACATAATAATATAATAATAGAAATAACCTAAATATATTAATAGAAGAATGCAGAAAAACAAAAAATCTACAAACAAACTGAACCAAATTTGTCAAAATCTAACATCTCCAATTACAAGGATGATATTTTGAATGTTTATGTACGCTTCGGAGTCGTGGACAATTACAGCCAAATATTGAAATCAGATAAAGGCTTTTCAAATATGGTGCTAGATAAGGATGCTTAGTATCCCACGGAACGCTAAAGGACAAATAGATCTATTCTGGATAAATTCTGCAAATGTTAGACCAATAGTTGTAGCTGGTGTGACTTCACTGCATATAGATAATTACATGTCTCTCCGTACCCATTGTCCTACGACAAGCTGAACATCGAGAACGATAGCAATAAATTATAAAAGCTGCCTTTTATACAAACACGACCTTCAGTAATGAAGTTACAACAAAAAAGAGCAGAATTTTAATGTACGTTTATGAAATGGAATGTTCATTCCATGTCTGCATTTCAACGTCATGTTTATTTTTTACTGAACTATCATAGCTGTACCGTTTAATGTATACAATCCATATCGTTAATGAAATTTGAAATGCAGATTTAATAATTCGCACAGCTCTCGCTAGTGTGTGCCGTTGTTAGGACAATAGCTTTGTCCAGGGAAATGTCCCGCGGCGTAGCACGAGTATTCGATTTGAGATAATCTAATAGTAGAATTATACCGATAGCATAATTTCAATACTGACGTGACAACGTCTTATAATTCGATCGAGCCGGCTACACGCACCAAAAAACGATACTCATGCAGCGCGGAACGAGCAACAAAGAGGCACAATCGGCCTCCGTCCTTCTGACGTTGTCACGTTCAACTATTATCAGTAAACCGACTTTATAGACAACCGCTTTTTTTCAATAATTCTGCTCTGTTTGAATGTAAGGAATCAATCATCGCTTTTCGATCTACTTAAAAAAATGACAAAAGCTCTTAAAAAATGCAAAAAGGTAGTCGTTTCTGTGAATAGTACTTACTTCACTTGTTAGCAGTCCAAGGGACTTTTCCGCCTTGTGCGAGTTTAAGTACTCATAGCATACCAAACGTTACCAGTTAGACTGAAGACTGTACAAGATTAAGTCCATAAATCCCACACACTACGCCCACGCTTCTTCGCCTCTTTATATCTGCACTTTGATTGCTGCGTCATCGAAATGGTCTATCCTCAAATCTTATCAAAATATATGCATGCTTATACATGTTAATTTAATATATTACGTATATTTATTATCTCAATGAAATGCTTTATTCTATTAATTACCTATCATTTTTATCTTTATTATCCAATAATCCAAACATTCCAATAGCCCGGCACCCATCTTTTTTAATAAGGGCGGATTAGTGAGATTACGTTGTACTTGTTTTGTGAGGTCTAGCAATTAAGGAAGGAGAGTGCAAACACAGAGATGGTTGAACAAAACTTGTAAGAAGTCTCTCGCAATGTTTCGCCAAGAGGTATTCAGTACCTACTTGGCCTATATAAAACCACTAGAGACTTGTTCTACTACATTCATATTGTGATTTATACTTACTCAATCGATTTTAGTGCATATTGCTTTTAAATTTAAATAATAGGAAAATTTATCTGTATCTCAGCCAGTTTCTTATAGGCAACCATAAATAACTTTGTGGAGAAATAATCGCAAGCTGTGGTTACTTAGAATACTAATTAATACATAGTATTAATCACGAAATTAACGTTAGCAGAAGTTATTTAATTTAGATCGTCATTTATTTATGTCGAAATTAAGTAACTATTTACTGTAACGTTAACAATATCGCATTATTTAATGTTGACAAGTTTTCTATGTATACCTAAGGTTAATAAAAGGTTTTTGACCTTGAGATTAATATTCTCAAACACTTCAATCGTGACCAGGCGATATACTTCTGTGACAAGTCGCTCAGCTTTAAAATAATCTTTTATATAATACATCTATTGTAAAATGCTAGTTCCACGTGAAAAGTATATACAGTCAAATGATACTTGTAAGTAGGTAAAGAATGCGTAGAATGCATGGATGCTGTTTTAAGCATAGATAGTCTGTTAACATATTAATATTTATGCAAGAGGGTTATCGTAGCCTTAAGCTGCTTGTTGCGCCTATTCTTTAACACAATAGGCGTAATTAACGACAGACGTACCCATTGTGTGGTCAATGTGAAATGAGATATTTATTCTATTTTAATTATGTGCATTTTAATCTCTGTCCAAGAGGGGACAAAAGTAGCGCACACAGGGTGGTGGTCCCTTGGGCCCTCGTGAGTTGGCGGCTTCCAGGCCTGTGGAGAAGGAGGACGTCTAGTCCTCCAGGTCGAGATGGGGTTGCGGCAGGTGCGGGGTCGCCTGTCGCTACTGGAACCCCCGAAGTGGTGCACGCTCTGTCCCCGTGTGCCACTCCTGATGATATGCGGCCCCCTGTTGAAAGGGGCTGGCAGATGGGGATCGTCAGATCCAGCGCTGCCGGGGCAGTGGAAGTTTGCGAAAGCGTAGGCAGCCCCGGTACCTGTCGAAGATGAGGACACGTTAACTAGGATTTTAAGCTTTAATTTACTTTGTTAAAAAATGAATAGTAAAAATTTGTAAGTATTTAACATAATATTAACAAATTATAGAAGCAATCGAGTAGTTTTCGACAGCGTTGTGGTTCGTGCTTGGCCCACCCTTTGTAAATAATTAACAGTCCCAGAGGCCTACTGTGTTTGGGTAGAACAATTATGAACTCTATTAAATTTTCTTAACATTGTGTTGATTCCAAAACTAAAGCTCTCGTTAGTAGTTACAAATGTATAATTAACAAGTAATTAACAAGAGTTATATAAATCATATGGGATCAGCAGCACCAGCTTCACGGCCGTGTCCTCGAAGAGGTAGGCAGAAGTACAAACCATGATCAGCCTGAGATACCTATACCTAACCAATGTTGTTTCTTAAGAAAATTCGAAAAACATATTTTTTTGTTGCCAATTCCGGAACTTGAACCCAAGACCTAAAGCAGTTAATTTCGAAATCTGACAACTACTTAACAGACCCGATATGTAATCAGGAAATCAATATTTGTTTTTTGTTTATCACAATCAACTAATCTCAATATATTGAAGTTTGGTGCTGGCCATATATATCGAGTGTTTTTTCTTTTAGGTAGCTCAATATCTTCAAACAAAGTAAAATACTTACTGTGTGGTGATCCCGTACCTGACATTGGCTAAATAAGTCGTGAAAAACAATTGAAAGCCATTTTTATAAAAAAAGAAGAAGAATATTTGTTTCTATGCATTGAGCTATGTGCTACCGCCTCTTTGGTCGAGTGGCTAGCGTACACGCCTAACTACACCGATCAACCGCGAGGCTCGGGTTCGATTCCCGACGGGGGCAGGCATTTGTGTGCATTGTCTGCATTTCCGGGCATGGGTGTTTATTAAATTGATTCCGGTATCTATTTAAGTATTTATACGTATTAGTATCATTTTCTGACATCCTGAACACAAGCACGACCCGTGTTGGTCCGGGCTCCTTTGTAGAATAGACCATCTGCCTTCCTTTGCCAGGCAGCTCGTAAGAGGCGAGCATAGGCTTCCCGTCACTAACACCGTGACATNNNNATTAAATTGATTCCGGTATCTATTTAAGTATTTATACGTATTAGTATCATTTTCTGACATCCTGAACACAAGCATATGATTTGCTTACTTTGGGGTTAGGTTCAATTTTTGTAACTTGTCCAAGGATAATAAAAACTATCGTCGATTTATTGAATTTAATGAAAAAATAACAAAAAAAATCAAATAAAACTCATACCTAGTTTATGAGTTTTAATAGATTTTAGATTAGATTATTTTATTAGTCCAGTTCGTCGAAATGATATGATATTTAATTACTTGCGCAATGTATGCGTTAAAAAGGTGTTACAAAGACATTTAAGCATAACAACATATTCTAACACATTGTGGTGTGCAAATTATTAAATTTTATTAATATTTTATGTATATTAAGCTTCATTATTTATTACAAATATTTTAAAGGTAGATTAAGTTTAATCATATCTACTGTACTACCACCGTTTCTTACCGTAGCCAGTTAGAAGAAGAAACGGCAAAACAAACCCCGCGGGAACCTGGCCTATTATCTAAAAGCCTTCACTACCACCATCTCCAAACCTGGCTAGTCAGGAAAAGAAACGGAGAAACAAACTACGGCAACCATCGGCAACCATGATTTCTTTAGTTAAATTAAGTTTATAATCATTAACTTTCTTTTATGCAGTTTTGCATGTCAGCATGAAAATAAAAGTATCTTCACGCCCATATCCACGAAGAGGGTAGGCAGAGGAACAACCAGGGCATCTACGACTAGCCGAAGACACTAAGTCTCACAATGTTATACATTGACACACACTCTGAGTAACTTTTTTTTTATTAGAAAATTGGAAAAACCCCAATTTTCGTTTAGTTGCCCGACCCGGGAGTCGAACCCGGGACCTCATGCAGTCAAGTCCAACAACTGAATCGCCAGACCAAACAGACGGTATTTTACTCTATAATGTGTATTTCCTAAAAACAATTAAATATCTTCTTTTGAAATATTTTTACTGGAAGTGATTTTCAGATTGTCAGGTATTTGGTTATTTATACGAATGGACATGCAATATACATTATTTTTATAAATATAAAGTTTTTGATAAGGCACACGTAGTTTCTCAATATTTACCAAACTAAACCAGGCACTTTTTGTTATTCATTTATTTAGCATGCTGTGTTTACATCTAGAAGAGGTCAGCTTAGAAAATGTTTATTTTATAAGGATTAATTTATTATGTATATAAAAGTTGTATCTCATTTTTGTAGACCTAAAAAAACAAAAAAACTGAAGTGTGTTATTCCTGATATGTCAGCATTTGTGTGAAACACATGTTTATGGTTTCATACAGTTTCACATAAAGCCAAGGTATATGTAAGGTAAAGGCAAAATTTTGATCTACTTAAAAGGTGGTTGCGTGAATGTAACTGCTAAATGACAGATATCGCCCATATGCGTTTGTTTGTATTCTAAAGATTCTAATTAATTCTACAGAATTTCCCCAAATAAGTATCCCATATTGCAAAGCAGAAGAATTTCGTTGGTCATGGGGTCGTAACATTCAAACAAAAAATCTAAAGTTATTAACATTTTTTTAATCACCAAAGAAAATACATCAAAAGAGCAGTAAACGGTTAACCAAAATCAATTACAAAACAAACAGGAACAAAGAGATATTTATAGAGGAAAGTATTTTATTATATTGGAAACAAAACGTCGATCGGTCCTGACAGCCCTTTGTGCTTTAAATGAGATGGCTCCTCATTTCCCTTGGTCCTCGACAATGGCACACAGGAACAATGGCCGCCAATACAAGATAAGTATACAAAGGATTTAATATCTGAATTCTATCTTAATGTATTATCACGTGAAGCTTCGCATTGTGAATTATTGGGGCGGAAATTAATTGGCCTAATGATTTAGTGGACTTACGTGGATCTATAGTTCCAGATATTAATAGATACATATTGAATGACTGGAGCTTTTCTTCGAAGTGGCTGGAGAGCAAGATGAATTGCACAGACCGGTATTATCCGGTGATATCGAGCATCCCGAAACGGCTACGTGAAATGAGTTATGAATATGGAGGAAGGTATTATCTTCACGGTAAGTACCTTGAAAGATAGGTAGTTAGCATAGTTTGTCAAGTACTAAGTTCCGATAATATACAAACGGTTTGCTAGTGGAATAAAGTTGTAGTGGAATAAATGGAAATATTGTTTATTTCAGTTTTATCCAAAAAATCACGTCATATGAAATTCTTTTCTGGAGGAGTTCTGCTCAAGTATCCATAACGGCAATTTATAACTTAGGCCCAAGAGTTTACCTGAGAAATAAAATTCAAAGAAATCTGAAATAGAAGACTTCTAATTTATAATCCCAGTAGGTATATCTTTAAAAATGTATAAGAAATTAAAAGGAATCTGAACTAATTTAATAGAAATTGTGATTTACACTATCTTAATACAAGGAATAAAAAGTAAAAGTAAACTTGTTATACATAAGTCTCGTCTCAACAAAGTAAGCTATTCTTTAATGGAAAATGCATACATTTTTACAATAAACTTCCCGATTATATGAAAGTCCTTCTAAGCAATATATTTAGAAATGTGTAAAATTGAAATTATATGAAAAAGGTGCTGTAACAAACCGTTCTTGTTGAATATTGAGCAGATAAGAGTGCTTGGGATTAATTGCTGCTCATGCCAATCTCTTTTAAATAGGTATAATGTATTTACACTTTAGTTATTGCACATATAATGTAAAATGAGGAATCACTGATCACCTCTGTGGTCCAGTGGTCCAGGTGTTAAATTTGATTTCATGAGGTCTCAGGTTCAAACCTCCCGGATCAGGCAGAGCAAAAGAAGAGTAGTTTTTCCAATTTCCTAACAAAATAATTATTGCTTGGGATCGGATGTGTGCTCGGTTGGTGATAGGCACACATTGTGGGACTTATTAGTGTCTTATTCTGGTTGTGCCTCTGCCAACCTCTTTGGGGATATGAGTGTGAAGATACTTACTTACATATGCATCAGATAAGATCACAAAAACTTTACTCACGTGGACCATATAAGTGGTACTTGTGTGCGTCGTCATTTTTATGAACTACCATTGTATCTTCATCGCGGCCACACACTGAGAAGATCCGGCAAAAGAAACTCAAGGGAAAAAACGGGTTTCCGTTTTTTTCCTTTTCCTTACGTTTTTTTTAGTCTCGGGGTGTGGCTGCGTTCCAATTTGATAGTAGATTTTAGATTTACATAGACGTAGGTAGCAATTTTATTGTGCACTCACTAAACTAGGTTTAAGGTATCGTTATCTTCTTTTAACGAAAGTAATAGAAAGAGACAATACACCTTTAGTGCCGTCAGATTAGATTGTTCACGACATTTCTACTGACGCGAACGTTTAAACTATCACTGGGAAAACGTCATGTAAATGTATCAAAATTTGGCATATCTGGATTAATCTGACGTTTCTAAAATGTTCCATCTCTTTTACTTTTGTTTCATTTAAAAAAGATAGCATGCATCTAAAATTAGTTTAGTTTGTGAACATCAGAATCAGCATCATCGACATACAAAAGACACTTGTGACGAGCCTATCACAAGTGTCTTTCGTAGGTCTATGTGAAATAAAGGATTTTCTTTTTTTATCAAGCTAGGTCGCTATGGGTACCTTCCACATTCTTATTGTATACTAGCTGTTACCTCCGGCTTTGCTCGCGTGGCAGTTAATACTGTATGTATAATTTATTACTGTTTTTAAACGTATATATTTACTTTAATCAATAGTCCATTATTAACGACTTTCATACAAACTTTCAACCCCTATTTCGCTTTTTTAGGGGTGGAATTTCCAGAAACACTTAGATACGTATCTACTAATATTTGATAAGTACCCCAAAAATTGAGTTTCTAACTAAAAAATCCATACAAACTTTCAACCCCTACTTAGGGGTAGAATTTTCAAAATTCCGCCCTGGGATTCGTGAATGTCTACTCAAAAAAAACGACCCTACTCACCAAATTTCATGGCTTTAACAGTTTTTGCTCGGAATGATGAATCAGTCAGTCAGGACATGTTGTATAAGTAGAGATCATTGTCAATCTTTCATCTGCCATTCTTTCCATATGTTCGAACCAAAGGAGTACACGCAATGCTCTACATATCCTTTTTCATTCATAACTAATTCCATAAAATAAGGTATTATGCAGATATAATGCCGCAACTAAACATGGTTGACAATTTAACTCGTTATTCTATCATTAATGTTATTAGTGCACAATTAGTTAATTCTAAATAACGGTAATAATGCTCACTATCAGATTGACATTTAATACCTAATTACATGAGATAAGGGACAGTACACACCAACGTTTTTTATCGACTTATATTATCTTTAGCCATGTTAATTACGATAATATAGTTAGTATAATGCCGCAACTAAACATGGTTGACAATTAAATTCGTTATTCTATCATTAATGTTATTAGTGCATAATTAGTTAATTCTAAATAACGATAATAATGCTCATTATCAGATTGACATTTAATACCTAATTACATGAGATAAGGAACAGTACACACCAACGTTTTTATCGACTTATATTATCTTTAGCCTGTTAATTACGATAATATAGTTAGTTGTACCATTTTTCACAGATATTTACTTATAATTATATGACATTGGAAGACAAACAAGCACACGGATTTCCCGACGGTAAGAAATTTACGCTGTCTAGACACACCGATGCGATGGTGGTAATGGTGCACTGCCAACCTGAGGCGAGGTTGTTAGATCTCGAGCTGTAGTAAATTTATCGGGTACCCTATCATCAGGGCTGGAACACGTCAACGTCATGTCGGCAAGAATAGGTACGGCGATGGTACCTATCCCGGCGAGTGGCTGTGATACTGTACCACCTAGATGTCACGCTGTTTGTGACGGTAAGCCTATGCTTACCTTTTACGAGCTGCCTGGCACGAAGGCAGATGGTGTAATCGGCAAAGAAGCCTGGAACAACACAGGGAAAACACTTGAATAATATACAGACTATTTAAAAATTTCGATAGTAAACTCAAGACACGATCCGAACCTACTTCTGCTATGTGATTGTTCTTTAAAATTGTTTATGATATTCACTCTGATACGTATGAAAACCTATCAAAGTGATATGTTTTTTTAAATAAATGTTATCGTTTCAATTCTGCTTTCCAAACTATGTCATTTTCTTGCTTGTTAGGTCTGCTTTTAAAGTGTAGTTGTATAGGACACACACTGTACAGAGTTCTAAAAATATCCCATTACAATAGTTGAGTACCTTAACCTTTGTGATGTACGGTATTGTGATATTAAAAGGCACTTGACCAGGCACTTAATACACTTTCTAACATATAAAAGCACTATACCAATTTTCTAGTGTCTGTGAGATGACCACAAACTTCATAGTGGTTGGGTCCCCTTTAAGCAGTAATCTGGAACTAACAGGAACAGGAAGTACAAATATAGGACCGATATGTAACAAGAAGTATATCGTTTAGTTACCGACAAAATAGATTGCTGAAACCTAATGTCTTCCTTACAAGATTTAACTTTTTGTTTGAAGAAACTCAAATAAATAATTTTTCTCTTGTTTCAAAATATTATTTGTGAATGTTATTATATCATTAAATAATAAAATATATAACACAAGTATGTTATTAATTTTTGGTAAGAACAAGTCATGTATTTTGTTATGATATTATGCACTCGAACAAATAAGAAGAATGTAAATTTAAATAATACATATCCCTGGACAAAACCCACAAATTGAATCTAACCCTAAGTAAGCAAATTATATGCTTGTGTTATGGGTGTTAGTCAACGATTGTAATACGTAGAAATACTTAAATATATACCAGAATAAATTTAATAAGCATCCAGACCCGGAAATGCAGACATCTGAATGTTCTTCACACAAATGCTTGCCCTCGTCGGGTATCGAACCCGAGCCTCGCAGTTGGTCGATGTAGTTAGGCGTGTACTCGACCAATGAGATGTTATGTTATTTCATTATTCTTTTAAAACGATCGAGACAAAGACATTTTATTTTTGAATACGATAGTGCGCTCTTGGCCTAAGTATCTATAATTAAAACAGGAACATTTTTGTATCGTGTATGTTACGTTTGTTTCAGATGAACGTCACATAAAAGCCTGTAACATGGATGTTAAAGCTTTTATCCATGACGTAACATTAATGTCAAAGCATTTATCCAGGGATTGTCGTAAATTTTATTGCTGTATTAGATATTCTGACTTGCATAATCTACATAAAACATTAGATCTGCTTCATTACAATTCTTGTAACTCGAACTAGATACAGGTATGAATAAAATTGATATTTGTTTTACGAGAATCGTCTCAGTCCTGAACAGATTAAGAAATATTGAAACATTTAAAAAGTTGAGATAGAAAAAAGTTGAGAGGTGTCAAGGAACTCCCGGATGAAACGAAGTTCTCTCTCTCTCTCTCCCTCTCTCTAAGAAACAGACAGACAAACATTCGCATGCGTCACAGCTTACAATAGCTTACTATAACAAAAAGAGTCGCGACAACTTTTTGTCAGAATTTTTTCCGTCTAGCCCCATTTCACAACGGGCAATAAGGAACCTCGTTCCAAAATTCATGGACAAAATTCAGACAGTACGAATTATGTCGGAATAAATAACCACACTATATTACAAAAGCGGAAGTCTGTTTGTCTGTTGCTCTTTCATGACTTAACCCTTGAGCCGATTTCGATTAAACTTGACATTCATATTCTTATGAATTCGTATTAAAACATAGGATTTTCTTACAAAAATTAACAACTAAAGAACGATAGTAGGAGATGAAGCTTTGTATGAAAATCGAAACTGTTCTACGTTAACGAAGGAACCTACGTCCAAACATCTAGTAATTAATAATTAAACATGATAGTGTTTGATTTAGTGTCTTCGAAGGGTCATGGTGTAGTTGTACATCTGAATACGTCTTTGGGGATAAGGGCGTGAAGATTCTTTCTTAAATGTCCAAATAACTTTTATTGACGTTTCTTAAGTATTTTTTTAAACTGATGGTCTTTTAATATATGTTTAAATATAGTAGCATACGTCAAAGGAAATAACTCTGCAAACTCATCGATCCAGCCAGCTGACGTCGTTGCTGTTTGTCCTCTTGTTTAAATATTCAGCCAGCTTAACAAGTGCCACGAATACCGCCTCTAATTAAATATAATTAAGGTTTATTTTCACTTAAACATGAACTAGATAGGATCATAATTTGCTGCCACGGATACGCATTAGAAGCCACGACAAATTCCGGATATATGAGATAAATTGTCATAGATAAACATGCTCAGCGCAAATATTGTTTTTGGTTATACGGGGCACCCTTTAAAGTAAAAGCAGAATGTTTTATTTAATGTTTACAAAAGGATTAATAGCATTTATTTTAATGTAAGGAAGTAAACAGAAAACGAGAATACGGTGGAAATACTCATTGTTTGTGGAGATTTTAGTCAAGGGCAAGTTTACAGTTTTACAAACTTTTTTATTAGATACCACGTCGCGATTCCATATGTCCTTTTTCAAAATCTAATGAATCCAAGATGGTCCCACGCACGATCTCATCAATAATTATCAATGATATCTACATAAAAAATGACGAGTTGCACTCCGGAAGTGCCGGCAGAAGTGAAAACTTGAATATTAACGTTGTGCATTTTTGATATTTTGGAATGTTTAGGGAATAATTTTTGCGCGAATTGCTTTTATTATCTGTATGAAAGTATTATCATTTATGTGGTAGAATACAATATTCATTTATTGCGCTATCGTACACAAACGACAACACGAACATTCGCGAAAGCGTCCTGCACCGTCTCATGAATTTTCGATCACGTCACGTGCCTGACGCGAGTTTAGAAGTTTTTACTCCATCCAAAAAAAAGTGAGTAACGCCGCAACAGAAGTTTTCACTTCAAAAAATATGCAAAACCTCAAAAACCACAAAAACCACTAGTTGGATGATGATACAATTTATGGGACCGATGATCAACCTTTTTAAAAAAAATATTTTTTTTTATGACATTAGAAGGCAAACAAGCAGACGGATTTCCTGATGGTAAGAAATTCACGCCGCCTAGAGACACCAAAGGTGGTAATGGTGCGTTGCCAACCAGAGGCCGGGATGTTAGGCCTCGAGCAAAAGTAAGTTTACCGGCTACCTTACCCTCCGAACCGAAACACGTCGTGACGTTATGGCGGCAGGAATAGGTAAGGCGGTGGTACCAATCCGGGCGAGTCGCTGCGAAACTCTACCACCTAGTCAGATGTCACGGTGTTAGTGACGGGAAGCCCATGCTCGCCCTTTACGAGCTGCCTGGCATAGGAAGGCAGATGGTCTATTCTGCAAAGGAGCCCGGACCACCACACCAATAATTGAAATCGGTTCATAATCAAAACAAACTAACAAACTTTAAAGAAGCTCAGTGGATCAAATGGTTAGAGCATTCGGGTGAAGTGGTTTCACACATGCCTGGTTGTGATACATCAAATAGTTAAAAGATGGTGTAGCAATGGTTAAGTGTTTAATGGTTTGGGTAATGGTTAAGCGTTGTTGTGCCGATAAAACATAGATGATAGATCCCACTAGTGCTGGTGATGACGCAACGATACTCGTGAAAACAAGTAACAGAACAAATAACAAACAGACATTGACATTTGTCTCTTTCTTTTACTTTCGTTAAAAGAAGATAGCGATAACTTAAAAGTAGTTTAGTTAGTGATAAACTAAATTACTGCTAACGGCTGTAAAACGTGATCCTTTCTAAATTTGAAAATTCATTCGCAACACCAAAGTTTCTAGTGAGCTGGCGCAGATTCGCTCGGGTTGTATAGCTTATTTGAAACAAAAAGTTTTAAGTATCTGTGTTTGAAAAACTTAAAAAATCTGTATTTATTATTTTACTGACGTTTAAACAAATTCATAATAATTACAATTTCATAGTGGGGGTTGTTCCCAAGGGAAATACAGTATAAAAATATTAAACCCTTAAATTTAACATTGCTCTACAAAATGTAGAGTTCTAGTCTTTGTTAATCAATTCTTTTAATTTTATTAATTGTGATTTTAAACTAACTGATTTCTGTTACCCGTTGTTTAGTCTTTTTCCGTTTGAAATATTGCTTTTTAAATCCCAATCCGCGTTCGTACTTTAAGTTTTTAACGTCGATAAAACAGAATGTTCAATTATAAAACCTTAAATACCTTTAAAAAATACGATAAATTCCTCGTCAATTCCATAACGAGTTATAAAAAATTACCTACACGAACATTATTTAAAAGACGATATTTTTCAGCATATAATCACATTTAATATTACCTATAGATCAATTGTTACAATAAAATTTATTTTAACACAATAATAATTTATCCGCCTGCTAATCAAAATTTATTTTATTGTATTTTTAGTACCCTCGCTTTGTCATCTTTAAAAATAGAAGATAGTTGTCAAAAAAACCGCTTGGCAACTGTTTTCTAACCACCCGTATTCAAATTCACACACACACACACACACATACACTCACACACACGTGTCAAACTTAAGGCTCATCTTGTTTTCAATCGGAGATTAAAAAGGAAAACGAATTACACAACTAGATACATTTAATCATTGAAGTCAGTAACTAGTAGTGTAACTAAAATTATAAAGTTGCATTTGCGGTTCTTGAAATACGAGCTACATTCAAAAACTGCTCATCATCAAATCAAATCAAATCAAATCAAATCAAATCAAAAAACATCTCGTTCAAGCAAATTTCGTTAAAAGTTTTAATTATATACAGCACATACTTTTTTAGATCTCAAAGCGGGTAAAGGGTAATAAAAGTTAGAAGAAGCAAAACCAGGGCACTCACGACTAGCCGAAGACACTAAGTCCCACAATGGTGACAAGCTTATTGAAAACCGGGCGCATTTATCTAATCCCAGCCAAATTTGTTTTATTTTAAAATATTTGGTATTTTCCATCGTAGGCGCTTGGCAAAACTTCCAAATATTAATTAATGAATTTTAATTTTATAAATAGCCTACCGGTTTCGCTTATGACTAGATTCGCTCGACTAGATTCGCTCGACTAGATTCGATTAGGTAGATGAATCGCTAGAGCTTAAACTAGGAACTTAAACTGAAGTTCTAGCCCTGAAGATGCTATCATACGCAAAACCGGTAGGCTATTTATAAAATAATAAATTATAAGAGATACGTAAAACAGTACAAGTGTTTTTTTAATACAATTTTGAATACACATTTTTAACTTTTTTTCGGAACATTTGTATAATAAGTCTGACACGCCGGCTACAGGATTTTAATATCTCAGGTGACCATAATGGTCTCCCTGTGTTGGTCCGGGCTCCTTTGTAGAATAAAGCTTCCTGCCAGGCAGCTCGTAAAAGGCGAGCATAGGCTTACCGTCACTAGAATCGTGACATCCTAATAGATGGTAAAGTTTTGCAGTAACTCACCCGGATTAGTACCACCGCCTTACCAATTCCTGCCACCGTAACGTCAGTGCTTGCTGTTGACGAGTTCCGGTTCGGGGGATAAGGTAGCCGGTAAACTTACTTTTGCTCGAGTCCTAACATCCTGACCTCAGATTGGCAACGCACCATTACCACCTTTGCTATCTCAAGGCGGCGTTAATTTCTTACCATTAGGAAATCTGTCTGCTTGTTTGCTTTCCAATATCATAAAAAAACGAGAGCCGTGGGCTTCATCGTTGTCTTAGGCATACAAGAGAAAAGCCTCTTGGAGATGACAGTAACAAAACCCAATCAGGTTTCCCCGAAAAAGCTTTTTGATTTCACGTGGGTGAAGTTGCGGGTTAATATACATGTATATAATATACGTCCCGAGTTTCGTAATGCTTTGATAGGACGACGTTATTAACATCAAATACTTCATATTCGCAAAATAATTCATTAGCTCAATATTGATATTAATTAAAGAGAAATATTGCGAGGGAATATTACGTTACCGTTACGCTACTAATTATCGAACTTCTTTTGATATTATTTTTAATTAATCTACTTTGATATTCCCCGTAACATAAATTCATGTCAATATGCTGACAGTATTTTTGACGTGAATACATATTTCAAATTGTTGGGAAAGCAGAAGTCTATTGAAAATAATTCAAGCGTAGTAAAACTAAAAGATATTGATATTCATTTCATTGTTATAGAGTTTCGATGTGGTTTTTTTCTTCTTTGCTATTATTATAACTATATTTTATAGCCATACTCTGATTTGTTGTATGAGGACATATAAACAGACTGTGCTTTAGTACTGCTTTAATTTTTAAAGTTTGTTAAAGGTACTTTTAAAGAAAGGACTTTGTAGAGCAACCTTTGCTTTTTTTTTAAGACATACACTTGTTATAATCATAACTGGCTGATAATAATGACGATCACTGACAAAATAGATAAACCTTTTGTACTAAACACTCAAAACATCGTTGTGCACGCCTTAACAAACACTTGAATTCGTACTAAACTTCATACACATGGTATAGTTTTCATCCCAAAAAGTGTTCCTGTAGGACTATTACATCGCAACGCCGCGGGCTACAACTAGTATTAACATAAATCGCATCATCGTTTGTTGTGTTAGAAATGCATTCAGTTGACAAAACTTGTTCCGCTAGAGATCCTGTTTGATGCACATTCTAGTTCTCAGGTCGATCCGACTTATCCATGAATAACGTATGAGTTGCATTTACCTCAAGATAGAGGCTACGGTACTTTTGCCAAATGCTTTGCCCGTATTCAGATAATGTACAAATATATAGCTTTTAGTAGTTTCCCGCGACTTTGTCAGCGTAAATAGTGAACATGTCTATGTTTTACTTTAACATGAACTTAACTCAAATTCCTTATTAGAGCCCTTTAGGAAGTGATTTAGAAAAAAATATCGCCTACATCTAAACTCGGATAAATCGGATCGATTTAATTATGAACGTAGAACTAGTTCCAGTAGAACAGGCCCAGTCAAACTACATAGAACCGATTAACAGGAGTAATAGAAGTATCATAATTCCCGGGATCTCATTATCTGATCTAGGCTAAGTTGAAATCAGATCATCTTGGAGGCATCTTTAAAGAAAAAAAAATTGTGTGACATCTCGGCCATAGGACAGCGATGCATATTTTTTAATGAAATTTGAAAATAAATAAGCAGATGGATTTCCTGATGGTAAGAAAATAACGCTACCTAGAGTCACAAAGATGGTAAAGGTACGTTGCCAACCTGAGGCGGGGATGTTAGGTCTCGAGCAAAAGTAAGTTTACCGGCTACCTTACCCTCCAAACTAATGAAATAAACTTAGGAAATGAAATATAAGTCATATGTCATGGCGTTAGTGGCGTTCAGCCTATGCTCGCCTTTAACGAGCTGCCAAGCAGGAAGGCAGATAGTCTATTCTGCAAAGGAACCCGGACCAACACGGGGAAAACATACCTGTAACATATATGGTGTCTCTATCTCGCAGGTGCCTCTTACCATCATGAGGGTCGTGTGCTTGTGGTTGTTGTGCTCGTGTGAGGGATTTAACAAAAAAATAGGCACCGAACATAACCTTCTTCTGAAAACTCGTCTAAAAGTTAAAAAAATTATAATAATAAAATTTTTAGATTGAAAAAAAAAGTCCTTTTTGGCTTTCATGTCATAACCATAGCTGCCCATCATATTACGCGTCCGTAGATTAAACGAAAGCTTCCCGTCCTCGGTTCGCAGGGGCTGGCGCGCCGCCAGATCCGCCAGCCTGCCAGCGGCCGCCCGGGCGGTATATACGGGACATTTTCGTAATTTATCACTGACTGTGAACTTATATTATTTTGTAATTTAAGGGTTACGGAACTCTGTCACATTCTTCCATGGCCTGCAATATTCCTTTCGTCTATGTTAAATACATTTTGAAGACGAAACTTACACTCGGATTCATGAAGCATGTAACGAACCCTAGTCTAAAGGCTTGGACGTTCGTTGCTTTGGTGTGCTGCAGGCGCAGAATATTTACAGGAGCTAACAATTTAAATATAAAATGAATGTTTTAGGCTATAATTTAGAGTATTTCAATGAGGCTTAAGAGAATTTCACAAATAATTACATAATAATAAACACATAATATAAGGTCTAATAATAATTGTTTGTAAGAAAAAATAGTAATTTTACAGTTTAAAATCAGTAGGTAGTTCGAGAATATACGATTTGGTATGAATAATAATGTTCAGCACATAGATCATTTGGGTCGAAATTTAGCTAGGTCTGTGCTTGATGGGTTATTTGCGAATTAAAATTGGCGGTTTATTTCTTAAATCCAAACCAAAATGGTTTTAAACATTTTTTCTCAATTTAGCGGGAATAAAAGAAATTAACATTGGTCATTTTGACAGTATAGTCAAAAAGTTGGTACAAGGCTGGATAATTGATATTCCAAATACAAAAGGTACCTGAGAAATTACAGAAACAAATGTGTAATTATTTACTTAGTACGATTTAATATTTAAAAAATTTCATTCTCTCTTTGTCTCTGGAGTTTATTGATCGAAATACTAACATAATTTACTAGTTAAGAGTAGGGATAGTTACAAGCATACTTGGCTAAGTAATGTAACAACGCTGAGTGAATTTCGACATTTAGCTATGCGTTCTTTGCATCAAGCAATCCGATTCATAATAATTCTAAGTATTGTTTAAAAATTGGATGTCTTGTTATAAGGAACGCAAAGCAAACTGACCGAATTCGCACATTGCTTCTTTACTTATACAAGTCTGCTTCTTGAATACGGGTGTAACAATTATAATTTAAGCGCTTACGGCGCTGCAAAACTGCAAAAAAAACGAGTTAGATGTCATAAATAAATCATCGTACACAAAACATAAGAATTTTTCTTAATTTCCCTGAAATTTCACTATCATGAGCTATCATCTTCATTGTTGACAATAAAACCAAGTAAAAGTACGTTCTTTCAAATAAAAAAAAACAGTTTAGAAATGACGAAAAAAAGGAATATGTTAATCCTTTTTTTCATAACAAAAAAAATAAAGGAGTCTAAAATATGGCCTCCTTTTTGCAAAGTTTAATAAAAAGTTTTAGAGATATGTAGTTCCAGGTAAGTCGACAGACGTTGTTTTGATTTATCAATGCATTTTTTTTTTGTATGAACCGTCTCTCAATAACCGTCTCTAATTCAGGCGTGATGCCTCAAAGAAAAATGGGATTCATTTTTATGTAGTCCTGGTCAGATAGGACCCGGTAAAGATGACAACGTGAAACAGCTACTGACAGTGTGCATAGGAAAACATAAAGTATTGTTTTTCTCACTTTCCCTAAAATTTTTCTTTTGATAAGAAGCTTTCAACAAAAAAAGAATTACCGAAATTGATCCATCCGTTAAATTTTCTTTTTCTCTTAGAATTCAAACCTGCAGCCTCTGTTTTCTAGTGTTTGCGATGCTACAAGAGGTTGTGGGTTTGATTTCCAGGTCGAGCCACTCGAAAATATTTTTTTTAATTTTCTAGTAAAGTAGAAAGTTGCCCAAAATTGGGTAAATACCTTGTTGGCAATAGGTTTACCGCCTATCGCATTGTAGGACTAAGCACCTGCAGCTATGACTGCGACAGGAAATTGTCGTATCTTTTTACACCTCTTTGAAGATACGAGCGTGAAGATACTTTCTCTGTTGTTTTGAACCATATCTGTTTATAACCTTTCTGATAACCTGATTGAAGGTCCCTAAAATTGTAACCGGAATCCCTAATTTCACAAGTCAGCGATCTTCAATATTCGGCCAGTATAATTGATTGCTAGAAACGTGGGCTACCTTCATTGAATCCAGTTAGGGACCTCTGATGTTATGGATAATGCCATGTATTCGGACCGCTCGCCGCAAAACTGACCCATATTCATTATTTCCGGTCCGTAGGTTATTGAGTACAGCTTAATGCAATCATATTTGTATTTTTACTGTTGAATAAAAACATTAGCGTTCCAAGATTTTGTATTCAGCCTAATATGACCTATATTTTTAAGTCTGATGTGATAAATGAAGACTGAAAATGCAGTTCATTTAGCGTGCTAGATAAAAAGTGGTTGAACCGAATCCTATTTTTTTTATTAATTTTGTTGTCTATCGTCGTCAGAATACCATATTTGATATTTTCCATCGTCGGCGCTTGGTAAAACTTATAAATAACTAGTAATTGTTATTAAAATATTTAGTAATTTTTAATTAGCGGAAGCAATTGACATGTTTTTTTTAATGATTTCACAAATGGAACTATTTTCACCATTTAGTAGTGAAAGAATCAATAGCTAGCAGCTCCGTTGCATAACGTATTAAAGTTTTTTTAAATCTACCCACTATAAATGAATTTTGTTTAGTAGTTCAATTTTAACCCTGATGATGCTGTATAAGCGAAACCGGTAGGTTATTTACGAATAAATAAATTAATGAATTAATAAATAAATATCCTTGGACAAGTCACGCAAATTGAATCTAACCCCGAAGTAAGCAAATTATATGCTTGTGTTATGGGTGTTAGTCAACGATTTTAATACATAGAAATACTTAAATAGATACCAGAATAAATTTAATAAACACCCAGACTCGGAAATGCAGACATTTAAATGTTCATCACACAAATGCCTGCCCCCGTCGGGAATCGAAACCGAGCCTCGCAGTTAGTCGTGTCCGCTAGCCACTTGACCAACAAGGCGGTCAACGAAATAATAAATTTATTTATTTATTTAAAGTTTATGCACAATAGTGTACAAAGGTGGACTTAATGTAGCATGGCATTCTCTACCAGTCAACCTAACTCATTAAGAGAGCTAAGTTGGATGGAGTGCACAGAAATAATTATTGTAAAAAAATGTGAACAAATTATCTTACAATAATAGAATATATACTATGTAATTATAGAAATAATACAAATGATACATAAAACACACACACAAATATATACATACGTAAAATAGTACAAGTATTTCTTTATTTAAAAACATGAATGTCAATATACCAGCTTTGGGTAAGGTAGACTTTTAAGCCTATAATCCAAGATAATCTATTTTACTACAAGCGCTACTGTAGTTTTTATGTTACACTAGCTGCTCCAGCGAACTTTGTTCCACCAATTCAGTTGGTATGGGAAAAATTAAAATGTTTTTTTAGTTTCCTTACAGTTGAACGGGATAAAATGTATCCTATATCTATTTAATGGTTTCACGCTACCGCCCTATCAATTTTCAGCTAAATAGGTTTAGTTTTTTTGAGTTACAATTAGTGTAGCAAATACGACTTTCTTTTGTATAAATATACAAAAGAAAGTCGTATTTGCTTAGATTTAAAATCATGAAAGTATTTAACATCGTCTCGTTGATGAAGGAGCTGGGATAAACGCCAAACTTCACCAATCGACCGAGACACTAGGGTTCGGTCCCGACGGGAGCAGGCATTTGTATAATGAACATTTAGATATCTGCATTTCCGGGTCTGGATTTTTATTAGATGTATACTGGTGTTTATTTAAGTATTTCTATGTATACATACACATACATACATACACATACATACATACATATCTTCACGCCAAGTCCCTTACGAGGTAGGCAGAGAGTATCGAGTGCCAGACGTCACGATCCTGACAAACCTGCCTGGCTTCCTTCACGTTCATAACTCTTTTCATACAAACACGCCGGTTGCGGCGACTTTTGACACCATCCTCGGATAATTTTCAATTGATCTGATCATGTCAACCTAGGTCTCCCTAGGTACCTACATCCATCCACATTCCCGTGCATCACACATATACAGGGCTTTCTCAAATTAGCTAACGATTTTTTAACCACGGACTCGCAATGCGTGTCTGAAAACATAAAAAATAATAAAAAAAAATCTAAAACGAAAAATAAATAAAATATTACAAAAAATAATTCTCGCAATAACGCATGGGGGTCAACGGACTCTGACGCAACGGACGGAAAGCAGCTGATTGTCTCACGGCTGCCGCGTGAATTGTCACTACGGAGTATCTTGCTACTTAATGTTTATTTGTACCTACAGGCTACTAGGTATTATGTAATGTACTATTATCTGTGAAATTGCTAAAAACCCTTAATGTTTTTGTTTTATCGAAATTTTAATCAGTTAAAAAACTTAACAATCACACAGTACAAATATCTCGGTCCAGTATTTTAGTTAACCGAGAGAATAACAGCTGTTTCTAAGTTATAAAAAATCATAGTTGTAAGTTCTGGTCAAGGTCATGTATCGATGCGCTTGCAGCTTCGATCGTCCGTCGTCGACTCCCGCCCCGCGCGGGGTCGCTCCTTACAAATTATTATTTCTTATACAATCATTTTTCAAATCAGTTGATGTTTGATCGCGTTTAGGGTGTGTTATGTTTTTGTTTGTATTTGCGTATATTTTCCGCGAAGTGTTCATGAGTACCTTTCCAATGGTGAAAATTGAATAGAGGGTGGTTATTGTGATCACCTGACCTGACCTGACGCCTCCCGACTTGTTCATGTGGGTAGGACAATGAAAGTGAACCTTACAATTTAACTGACCTTGCCTTAAAAAGTTATAGGAAAATAGGAACCTGCTAACAATACTCAAAGACACATCAACAACCGTGCTAAGGTTTGCATTGAGTGCCTACAATGGTGAATATGTTTAAATATGGATCTAAATAGTGTGAATAGGTAAGTACGTAAATCATTTTTGTAGTTAGGTACACCTAAGCCTGATTTTTATCTTTTCCACATGCCTACATTCACTAGTTTTTTATGATCAAACAGTGCAAAGCCTATCTTTGGGATAGGACATACAATAAATGTAACACACGCGCCATACGTACAGCTATCGTATCTAGGTGTCACGTGGTGTCGGCCGTTTCGCGGGTGACGGTCATTGAACTTGCGCAATTGAATATGAATTATTAAAAATGCTGTAATTAATTTATTTTAAGTCCGATTTTTTTTTTAATTTTTTTTACTGATTTAGTTATACATGCAGAATGTCCAGGTACAATAAATAAAATATTATGAACTAATTTGAAAAGACCTTACATACTGCATATATTAATCCTAAAACTAGCTCTTGTCCGCAGCGTTAGTGCGTGGTTAATGATAGAGAGAAGAACATTTTTTCGGAATTAAAACTATCCTATTTGTTAATCCTAGATACCTCTATGTGTGTGCCAAATTTCATGCAAATTGGTTGAGAAGTGTTTGCGTGAAGGAGTAACAAACAAACAAATAAACAAACACAAAAAGTTTTGCAGTTATAATATTAATATAATGATCCCATACTAAATAAACCTTCTAACAACCCCTTCAGACGATGCCTATACAAGTTTACAACTCATCTATCGCACTTTGCTCTTTCAAAACTGTCCGCGGGCGTTGTAGCGCGGTGATTTATTATTTCTGTCCTCTGTTGTCCACGGGTGGACAAACTTCTATGTTATTATACATAACAACCTTCTTTTTGAATAACTCAATCTGTTGGTTTTCAAATTTCTCCCCGCGTTGGTCCAGGCTCCTTTGCAGAATAGACCATGTGCCTTCCTGCTAGGCAGCTCGTAAAGTCTAGCATAGGCTTACCGTCACTAACTCCATGACATTTAACCAGGTGGTAGTTTCGCAGCGACTCACCGGGATTGGTACCACCGCCTTACCTATTCCTGCCGCCATAACGTCATGAAGTGTCCTGGTTTGGAGGATAAGCTAGCCGGTAAACTTACTTTTTCTCGAGGTCTAACATCCCTTCCTCAGGTTGGCAACGCACCATTACCACTTTTGGTGTCTCTAGGCGGCGTGAATTTTTTACCATCAGGAAATCCGTCAGATTATTTCCCTTCCAATATCATAACAAAAAAATCTATTGAAAAAAACATCGAAAATCCGTTGCGTAATTTTAAAGGTCTATGCATACATAGCGACAAACAGCAGAAAGCGATTTTGTTTCATACTTGTGACTGAAATCATGAGTGATGAGTCATAACCATTATGCCAGTGTTTTGCTATACTGACATTTACACATAACCTGATATACTACCGCATTGAAAGGAGAAGATGAACCTAAATATAACTTACGTGACACTTTTAAAAGAAGAAAGATCATAATTAGTGTTCTAGTAGTGCTCCAGTACAGTACACGTCACGCTGGAGCCTGCGAGATCCGTACAAAGAGAAATGTACGTGACATAATTAAAACAGCATCCGGCTCATCCCAAACCACCTTTGTATTCAAATCTCCTTTCCAACGCGCTTCCATTTACTTTTCCACATCCAGTGGAAGTGCTTTAGTTAGGGTAATAAGTAATTTTACATTTGAGAGCCTTTTAAAAGTTAAACAAATGAGAGAAGACTGATTCAATTATTGCGTAATTTGCTGAATTTTGATTGGCTCTTTGATAATTTACTGAATGACTGAACACATTCGTTTCGTATCCGAAGCTCACACACGAAACACTGTTTAGCCTTTGCATTGTTTATTGTTTGACACGTATGAATGTGTGTCTGTCTGTAGTATTATAACTTCTAAATGGATGAAACTAGTTCGATGTGTTTTTTTGTTAGAAAGCTGATGTAAAGCGAAATTTTAAAAATCGCATACACTTGTATAAATTTTAAATAGACAACACTGATACACACACAACACGCTATCTTGTTGCTGGAGTGATAGACATAATATGCAGATATACTGGCTATCTTTTTCCCTCCGAACCGAAACGGAAATGCTGTCTCGAATCAACTCTTACACCTACGCTTTAACGTACGTACTTACGTATTTTGGTTTTGAAGAATGGTAATTGGTAAACTACCTAATTTAAGCCCAAGGTTGTCAATGCTTTTTAGCGACAGTTGGCAACATATATCCTGCCATCCGTAAATCCGTGCGATGGTTTGTAATCCTGTAAAACCTTTGTACTGTTGTTTCTTAAAATATTGCTTGTTTAAGCTATTGCAAAGGAAGAAAATATTTATTGACTATTGGAAAAGTGTACGGGGTATTCAGTGCACTCTCCAGTGATTTAGATTGGCTAATAAAAGATGAAGGCACTCGTTTTGGTGCGCGGAAAATTTGGTAGTTTTAACTGTAACTTGAGTGCAGTGAATTGCCAAACTCAACTCAACTGCAGTAAAAACTCCATTTGTGCTCACTATAAGGATTTATTATTTGATATTCCAATTTCCCTGGATTTGGTTTTGAGATGCTAATTTTTTAATACTCTTAAGGCCTCTTGCACGTTTCAGGGTTAAATTTAATAATGGATTAAATTGTCAAATAAATAGTGATTGAACTCTAGTTATAAGCTAACTCAGAGTTAGATAGGTAACCCATACTTTGTACTGGTCGCTGATGAATCAGTCGACCAATAACTTGGAATAGTAGGTCAACCAATCAGCTAATTAGTTAGCCTGTATTTTGATTTAGAGGTCTAGTTCAAAATATTGAACATCATCAAGATCATTATAATATAACGTAACTACTTGATAATTCGAAGAGAAAAAAAAATAGGTCATCTGTTTGAACTACTGTTAACTTGGTTAAGCGGTTATATCACCTGAACCACCAATACTAACTACTGAAAACAAATTAAAAACTGAAAACTTATTTACTAGTGATGATCACGACTGTAAAAAGAAGGTAAAGTATCTTCACGCCCATATCCCCGAAGAGGTAGGCAGAGGCACAACCAGGGCACCCACGACTAGCCGAAGACACTAAGTCCCACAATGTGATAGGTGGCAAGCTTATCGCCAATCGGGTACATTTCCAATCCCGAGCAAATTTTTTTTTATTAGAAAATTGGAGAAATCCAATTTTCTTTTTGTTGCCCGACCCGGGATTCGAACCCGGGACCTCATCAGAGGCGATCTTCTTTTACTATTAAGAGACCCATGTGCTTGCTCGCCATTTTATCAGACGAAATATGATCAAGATTTTGTTGCGCAAACGAAACCACGAGTACCAGATAGTCTCTAAAACAATATTGTTTGTATTAAACTAACAAATTAACGTGTTATTGTGTTGACTTTATTAATATACAATTAGCGAATTCTAAATAATGTTGCGATAATACTGTTTATTGTGACAATTTCACAAGTTAATCCAAACACATGAGATTAGGGTCTACGCGCACTGCTGTTTTCGTACTGCGGATTTCGACTTATTATTTTTTTCCAGTTATTCCGCTTTTTCGACTTATAATAATTAAAAAAAATTAGGTCAATTTTATGGAACCCATATTATTAATATGTAAGATTTTTAAATTTTGAAAATACTCAGTTTAGAAAATATATCGAGATATTTCTAATGAGACGAACAAGCAAATTTTTTCGCTCGATTGTTTCAATGTGTGTGAACGTAGATGGGACGTAGAGAAATATTTTTTTTAAATATTTTTGCATCCATATCCCCGAAGAGATCAACAGAAGCATAATTAGGGATCCCAAGACTAACCCAAGACACTAACCCCATTGCGTGATAGGTGAAAACCCTATCTCAAAAAATACGTTATATAAAAATATGGAAATGACTTAAAAACTATCTATATTCACATTTGAACGTATAGATCATCTTACTTACTCGCACGTAACACATATTTTCACACCAAGCCCCAGTTCAAACTTGGCAGCGAGTATCAAATGATAAGAGTACGAAGTTCTCTCGAAGTGAGTAGAACAGGCATTTTGCCTCTCTACCAGACAGCGCGAATGAGGTAAAGATTCAAATATAGGTCATTGTCAACTATACCAGCGAAAGAAAAAGACCACCGGTGGTATAGCAACTTGCCCACGTTAGGTTTAACCACCTTACCTATTACTGCTACTGTAATGACTATCATGTTTCGGTCTGGAGGGTTGGGTAGCCGGTAGACTTGCACAATAGTCCTTCCATCCTCACCTCAGGATAGCGACGCACCTGTAACATCTATGGTGTCAATAGACCACGGTTATCTCTTAACATCAGAAAGCCGCGTACATATTCACTGACTTCTCAAATAAAAATCTTCACTTAAATATCACTGTTTACAAAAATATCTTCAATTAAAGCGGCATATGACGGAGAAAACAACTCTGCAAACCCATCGATCCAGCCGGCTGACGTCGTTGCTGTTTGTCCTCTTGTTTAAATATTCAGCCAGCCTAACATGTGCCACGAATACCGCCTTTATTTCAATATTTTTTAGGTTTATTTTTACTTAAATATGAACTAGATAGGATCATAATTTGCCGGCATGGATACGCATTAGAAGCCACGACAGATTCCGGATATATGAGATAAATTGTCATAGATAAACATTTATGCTCAGCGCAAATATTGTTTTCGGTTATACGGGGCACCCTTTAAAAGATAATGGCTGTACTTTTGTTTTCGTATTTGTATCGGTGTAGATGCGATAAACGCGCTACATCTGGCAAAGATCTGGTTTTACTTGCAGTACTAGAATACTAGAATACGCACTATTTATAATCTACAAAGATATATATATATACACATATATATATATGTATTTTAAAGTCGATTTGCCCATTTCTGGGGTCGGCTAAGACCTTTAGGCCATGCTGCCACGTCTTCCGTATTAATTATTTCGTCATTAGTCACATGTCTTCTGTATTAATTATTCTTATACTGTCATTAGTCACTATTTATAAGGTCACGTCTGACTCTTGAGTAAAGCTGTGGTCACTTTACACAAGCTCACTTTGGGAGATTTGGCGGCAGCGAGGAAATTCACGATACACTAATTTCTTCATGATTATTTTATTTGTGCACGTTCACTGAACAAAACTTAACTAATTCCCACCAAAATTACCTAATTTCACTTAATATAAACACGAAATAACGAAACAATAAAAATACGACAATCTTCATTCACCATGGCGCCAAAACTCTCTTTTTTTAATTAGCTTGTCCCTTTCTAGGACCGGCTAAGACCTTTAGGTCATGCTGCCACATCTTGTTATTTACTTGCAATTAACAACTATAATATGCCACCTACATTAACAAAGTTTTTTCTAAATATAGACAAAAACTGCAACCATTATCTTTCATGATGGCGAAAAAACTCAACAGTAATAACTTCTACAAAAATTAAATCTGTACCTACATGAAATATTTTTTCATAACACTGATTGCTATGTAGTATTGTATAATATGTGATGCATGACCCAAAATCAGGGTTTCTAGTTTCTAGTACTCAGGTTTTTATTCGGTTTGTCAGTTGACTTTAATCGCAAAAACTGCTCATTGGATGGGCACTTTAGAATATTAACAGTTACGAAAATAATCAGATTTTTATCGTATGCCTTTAAAAATGTACCCTAGTTATTCAATAGCTTCGTTTTATGGTAAATAATGATCATATACCTTCGAAATTTTATAAATAAATATGTTGTTGTTCTTATTATATAATTTTGTACTAAAACAAGAGTAGAACCTTTACCATACCATGAATTCCTTACCATGAATTTACGGATTTTTAAGTTTACTATACTCTAAATTACCTATATGTATGAAAATATTGAACAGTGCCTGTATTGGTGGTATCTAACAGAACTAACAACCTAAAGCGATGTAGATTTCGGTACGTAAACTAATCATTATCTATAACAACTCATGGTAGAGGCTCCGAAAGCATAAATCTCACTTACACAGCTGTGTAAATTAATTAGTATAGAAACAAGTACGTTTAATGCCAGTACTTCGTTTTACGTAAAATTTTACTAGCTTTATATGTTCTCTTTAATTTCTGTCAATACTGAACTAATGAATCAAAATATTTTACGAGTAAATATGTATAAGCAATTGCCTTTTTGATTTTGTGGATTTATATAAATACGTATTTTGTTAGTTAAAGATTTGCTGCTAATTATTATTTTACCTTGTTGGTCCCAAGAACTTTTTAGTGCTGTGACAGATGTACTAAAATTTATCAATTATCTCTTATATTAATCACTAGCCGATCCCGCAAACTTCGTATCGCTTGACATTAGCAGTTACTAACAGTTTGTATAGATAAAATTCAAGTGTGTTTTTTTTTTTCATTTTCCCTGCTGATCCTTCCAGACAATAACCGATGTAGAACAGAATAGAATAACTCTTTATTGTGCACCAAAAGACATAAAAGTAAATACATTAAAAGAAACTTAAAAACTTAAGAAATACACAAAGGCTGCCTTATCGCCAAAACAGCGATCTCTTCCAGGCAACCTTATGTTATTGAGACATAATAAAATAAATTGTGCACGATGGTGCTCTTAATACACAAAAAAGAAATATAAATAAATAAATAATAAATATCCCTGGACAAGTCACACAAATTGAATCTAACCCCAAAGTAAGCAAATTATATGCTTGTGTTATGGGTGTTAGTCAACGATACTAATACATAGAAATACTTAAATAGATACCAGAATAAATTTAATAAACACCCAGACCCGGAAATGCAGACATCTAAATGTTCTAAATATAACACATGCAATATCAATTGGAATATAAAGATTTTAAAATAAAGGAAAAAGGCATAAACAGAATTACTTTAATCGAGTCATATTGAATGTAGAAAGTGACGTTTAACCATATTTTTAAACGTATTGATATTTGAGGCTTTCCTGACTTCTACTGGGAGCGAGTTCCAAAGATTTACTGATAGCGAGGTAAAAGATCGGCTATAATAGTTAGTGTTACGAGAGGGTACTTGGAGAGAAAGGTTGTCACTAGATCTAAGTAATTTTACCTCACTATTACAAAATTTAAACCTCTTTTTTAGACATGACGGGGCAAGTGGGTTAAAGAGAATAAAATACAGCAATGAGAGAATATGACAATTCCGGCGAAGATGGATAGGCAATCACTTGAGCTTAGCACGAAATTCAGAAACGTGATCATATTTACGTAGCGAAAATATGAACCTAATACAGAGATTTTGGAGACGATGTAGTAAAAAAAAATGTATGAAAATTGGTCCATTCAAACCTGATACAATGACATAACGACAGCTTAAATTTCTACGTCTCTGAGTGCGGCCGTCAGACAATGAACCAACATAAAGTGCTTTTGACAGTAAGAGACAACCACTATCTACAGATCCCTATAGGTATATATACCTTTGGATAATAACAAAAGCTGACTTCTATACTTCCAAGCAAATAGGAGGCGAGCGTTTTCGTATTCTAATTTTTTTAATATGAAATGTCACAGTAATGAAGACTCTGTGGTCTAGCGGTCCGGCGCCAGACTTGATTTCTTCATATCGTTGAGGTGCTTGTGGTTCGATCCCCAGGTCGCGGGAAAAGAAAATGTATATTTTCAATTTTCTAATAAAATCAATGTTACCCGGGATTGTTTATGTGCTCGGTTGGCGATAGGCTTGCCACCTTTTACATTGTGTGACTTCTCGTCTTCGGATAGTCGTGGGTGCCCTGGTTGAGCCACCGTCTACCGCTTTGGGGATATGGACGTGATGGAATACTTTTTAATAACTCATAAAATTGCCAAAAAATAAAGACGGCTACACGTTAAGCACGAGCTTTCGAATAAAACAATCACTAAAATTGGTCGTTAAAAGTTCCGATACGCAAATCAAAAACACGTCTTGAAAATCTCCAGTTTTTGATATTGGTTTAAACAATCACTCCATTTAATAGCTAAGGAGCCACCTTACGACAGGAATGTGATTACTATCGGTTGTATCCCACAAGAGACAATACTGCAGACAACAAATGGTTAACAAACCGTAGAGACTGCACCGCACCGGAGCCGTCGGAGATGCTTTGAGACATTCCAACAAATAAAAGTTTTGTCGTAGCTCGGGCAATTTCACATCACAGGGTTTCTTTAAAATATGTTTTTTTTCTGTAGAGTCAGCAAACAGGCGCAATTTCTGCTGGCAGACAAAGAAATTTCCAGACTCGTTTCAATTATGATTTTTATCGCAATGACTCACACAAGTACATAGTAAACGTGAGATGATAATTCAAATCGAAATATAACAGCCAAAAATAATTTCATTTTAAATAATAATTTGAACAGTTCTTCAAAAAATTTTAAAGCGAAAACTTCTTTAGTGGTGTTATCTACTTTTTTGGAATGGGAAAAATCTTCTAAAAAGCGCCTCAGAACGTCAGATCGAAAATTCATAAGACGGCGCAGGGCGCTTGAGCGAATAGGATGGCGCAGGTCGCTTACGCGGATGTTCGTCTTGTCATGTTTTTGTACGATAGCGCAATCAATGAATATTGTTTGAAGTGAAAACTTCTTTAGCGGTATATTGTATTCTACCACATAAATTATAGTACCTACTTTCATACTGATAATTAAAGCAATTCGTGCAAAATTATTCCCTTGTAATTCCAATACGTTAATTAATTTAATTAATTTCACACACACACACACACACACACACACACAGACGACAGCAGCATGGGTCACCCGTGCCGCTGTCGTCAAAGATTGGCTCTTTTGAGCGGAGGAGCCTACAGGCTGCTGTGAGGATAGCAGCGGAGCGTTTTATAAAGATCCCTATCCTGTAATAAGACAAATAAATGTTCGGTTTTAAATTTTTTACATTTTCGATTTGTTAAATAACCTTAATCTTTATAAATATTTTATCTATATTATATATCTTATAATCTTTATCTTTATAACATCAAGCAATACGAAATTCACCGGGTCGGCTAGTTTAATATAATTGTTGATTTTTATGTAAAAGTTATTTCTAATCTTCTGTAGATTTTTTTATTTTTGTGTTGTCGCTATTTTAATAATGTTATCAATTTTTTTAAGGTTATTCCTCCTATGGGAATAGGCCACAACTCAGTAACCATATATCACAAATAACCATTACTTCTCCATATCCTGCAACAAACCTACACGTCACGCCATTGGAATTGTCTGTTATGACTGGATACTTCATTTATTATTGGAAGACAAACGAAGAAATAGATTTTTTAGTGGTCAGAAAACACGTCCATTTTTAAGTTTGTATGTGTGTGTGTGCTTGAGTGAATGCGTGCGTGCGTTGTACAAGCTTGCGTGCGTGCGCGTGTTTGTGTGTGTGTGTGTGTGTGTGATGGACCGATTCCGTTGCTGTTTTTTTGTTTGAAAGCTGTCGTGATAGAGATGGATCCAATTATGGCATTAAATAAAAGATTTGGCAGAAGTTATTTTATTATTTTAGGGTACACATATACTACCCTCATTTCAGTAGGAGGTAGCAAAAACATGCATCCGTAACATCTATGGTGTCTAAAGGTGACGCTCATCTCTAACAATCTAGCGAAACACCCGCCTGTTTGATGTCGTACGAGGGTCAAACTGAAAGTTCTTAGAAAATCAAAAACTAAGCATTCTAGCAAGTTATTAGTTTTATTATAACTTTTCAAAATAGCGTCCATTTACATCAATACATCGCTGCATTCGATGGAACCATTGAGAAAAGCACCTTGCCCACTCGGCCTTAGGGGTCCTTCGACGGCGTTTTGAAACGCAGCCACTGCTTCTTCGGCGTCCATAAAATGTT
>NJDD01003606.1:112832-173059 GCA_002245505.1 Calephelis nemesis | reverse complement strand
GATTTCCAGCGGTCGTTACAGTTTACATGTTTGTGTAATATCTATAAATCATTACCCTGGAACTTATTGCTTAATCGGAAATAGCTCAGTATTAGTGTAAAGAAGTTTTAAGTTAGACAAAGTAAAATAGTCCTAATATTTTTTTCGTATAAAAGGCACATAACCTATATGACTAGTCAAAAAAAGAAAAAAGTGTCTTCACGCCCGTATCCCCAAAGGGGTAGACAAAGGCACAACCAAGGCACCCACGACTAGCTGAAGACACTAAGTCTCCCAATGGGATAGGTGGCAAGCCTATCGCCAACCGGGCACATAACCAATTATTAGAAAATTATTTTTTATCATTATGTTTACTAGAAAATTTTAGAAACGTTTTTGGATTGCTCGATCTGGGAATCGAACCTCATGAAGTCAACGCAAATACCGGACTTTAGAAAGAGTTCATTTTTTTAATTGAAAGACAAAAAATAATAAAATAGAATATTCTCAATACACACAAAAGATGGTGCGTTGCCAAATAGACGGTACAATTGTAAGCGGCTGGTGTAAGTTCACTGGTTAAACTATCGTCCCAAATGGAAAACGACAACGACAAGAACAGAAAAGATAGAAAGAAATTCGCCTGGTCTGTCTCACCATCTACGACATAATCAGACTGACTGCACGATTTCAATAATTCATGAGGTTACATTGTTGTATTCTACTAGAGGAAGATGGTGATAAAACATCCCTACGGCGTTACTTATAAAGTTTGTTAAAACATAGTTATACAGCATATAAACATAAAAAACATAATTATGTAATAATGTATTGGTACAAGGTCAAATATTGGAACTGGAAATACCTAGCGACTAAAATTAAAAATAACGAAAAAAAGGAAGAGGTTCTCAATTCGACCTGTATAGTTTTTTTTATGTTAGACTAAACTTTCAATTTCAATTGTATAACTACCCCGAAGTGGTCTAGTATGAATTTTATAGACTTACTACTTTCTTTAATGATTTACTTATATGACACAATACGTACAAGAAATTGAAGCCAATTTTTCGCAACTTTGCTTCTTTTAAACTAATAATATATTGCTAAAGTCATAAATAGGAAACAGTTTGAAAAACTAACGTGAAAACATGACTAATTACATTTTCCTACAGCTGAAAGAGTTCGAACACGAACATTTATCGAATTCGAAAGGGGAAGATTCGATTTAACTCGACTGCCCCAATTTTTTTGCAGAAATGCATAGTATCCAGTATTACTTTAAAGCGATCTTATACTTTAGTATGGATTAGAAAAAGTAATGTAATGTAAATTATGTAAACAAGTTATATAATTTTTTAAATTATTTCCTGGAAAACCAATATCTTTGGAAAAAGATCTGAAATTATGTGACTCGATATAAACTGACCCCATGAAATACCTTTGCAATATGTATGTCGGTAAAATTTAAATTTAACAGACATTGAAATTCCCTTCCATTCTTTCATTTAGTTGTTCTATTGAAAGACTACTACTACGTGCAATCAGAAAAAAATCTAGCTTTACAATTGGTATCACTGTCTCTTAATATCGCCGTATTATCAGTGTTTGTCATTCGTGTTCTAGTTTGAAGATGTAGTTAATCAGTAGTCCCCGTGTTGGTTTGGGCTCCTATGCAGAATAGATCATCTGCCTTCCTGCCAGGCAGCTCGTAAAAGGCGAGCATAGGCTTACCGTCACTACCACCGTGACATCTCACTAGACTATCATCAGTCTTTGTCATTCGTGTTGTAGTTTGAAGATTCAGTTAATCAGTAGTCCCCGTGTTGGTTCGGGCTCCTATGCAGAATAGATCATCTGCCTTCCTGCCAGGCAGCTCGTAAAAGGCGAACATAGGCTTACCGTCACTACCACTGTAACGCCTCACTAGACTATCTCATAACGTCAGTGCTTGCCAGTTGGGAGGATAAGGTAGCCGGTATGTTTTACTTTTGCTCGAGGCCTAACACCCCGGCCTCAGTTTGGCAAACCACCATTACCACCTTTGGTGTCTCTAGGCGGCGTGAATTTCTTCCTATCAGGAAATCCACCCGCTTGTTTTCCTTCCAATACCATAAAAAATACTTAGGATCTTACTTGTAACATCCGTATTAAATTAGCAGCCTCCATATTGGAGTCGAATAAAAATAGAATAGCCAAAAAGATGTCGAGCATAATTCGATAGTGATCTTGATAGTACTACTAGCCCAGACTAGAAAATAATCATTACCTTCATTTGGAGGGATGTTTGCTCGGTGTTTGTTCATTAATGGCTGCAACAGCAAGTTACAGTTTAAAAACAAATAGTGTGTCTAAGTTCGTGAATTCGATAAATCAAAAAAGTTTGAACTACACAGTTGATATTTTTAAGAGTAACATACACTTTAGACATACTGCAAGAACATTTATTTTATCAACTTAATCAGCCTTACAAAAAACGCGCACCGGGAGTGCCAGCAGAAGTGAAAACTTGAATATTAATGTTTTTGATATTTTGGATTGGTTAGGGAATAATTTTGCCCAATTGCTTTAATTATTAGTATCTATAAAAGTACTATCAAATATTTGTAATAGTAATTTGTGGTAGAATACAACATTCATTTATTGTGCTGTCATACACAAACATGACAACACGAACATTCGTGAAAGCGCCCTGCGCCGTCTTATTCGCGGAAGCGCCCTGAACTGTCTTACGAATTTTCGATCAGGTCTCCGTGTCCTGACGCGAGTTTAGAAGTTTTTACCCATTCAAAAAAAAATGACCCAACGCCGCTAAAGAAGTTTTCACTTCAAAAATAAGAACACGCAAAATCTCTATTAATAAACTAGGAATAGCTTATACCTTGTATAGCCTCCGTATAATTGCATAAGGCCTACTCCAACCCTCACCCTAGTTTAAGAGCAGAATGTCTATTATAAATTAAAATATTTACCTTTGACGTAGCTGCGGTTTTCGAACGATCGTCACAAAATTCTATCAACTTATCATTTGACATGTGTATGCGATGTCCTTATAGTTGTTCAACTTTAACTTAGTATTTTTTTTCAGCGCTTCAGTAACAATATGTCTACATTGTAAAAACAAAAGAGTTTGCAGTTTAAATAAACTTATAATCCGTTCCGACCCGACATCGAACTTGACTTCTGAATTTCTCAGGTTCAATCCCCGGGTCGGGCAAAAAAATATGAAACGTGTACTTTCAATTTTATAATCCCATATCCCCGAAGACGTAGGCAGAAGAACAACCATGGCATTCACAACTAGCCGAAGGCTCTAAGTCCCACAATGTGATAGTTGGCAAGCCTATCGCCGACCGGGCACTAAAAAAATAACAGTTTAATTTTTCCTATACTTTTTTTTATAGAAGAGGAGGCAGATGAGCAAGTGGGTCACCTGATGGAAAGTGATCACCGCCGCCCATGGACATCCGCTACACCAGGAGTAGCACAGATGCGTTGCCAACCTTTAAGAAATGAGTACGCTCTTTTCTTGAAGGTTCCAAAGTCATAATTGTTTAGGAATACCGCCCTCAGTAATTGATTCCACAAAGGTGTTATACGTGGTAAAAAATGTCTTCGGACACTTTTTTACTGAACGGGTGGAACGAAGTTTGTAAGCTAGCTAGCTAGCTAACGAATAGCTAGTTTTCTAATAAAAACAACGTTGCCCCGAGTTGTTTTACCACTAAGCGATTGATTGACGAAAGGTTTGCCATCTATTAGTATAAGTGCGACCTCTGCCTACCTATTCGGGGATACGACAGAGAAGACTCTAAACAGAAGATAGGGCATAATATTCTAAGTACGTAAAGTACTCATAAATATGGAAAACAATGGTTTAGGACTAACCCATACGTACATATTACTTACAGGTGAGTCTATGCGAGGCCTATGTTCAGCAGTGGACGTCCTATGGCTGAAATGATGATGATGATGATGATCTATGCGCCCTTATTAAACAACTTACCTGGCGAAAATCGTATCGCTTGACATTAACAACTATTACTAAGAGCTTGCATGGATTAACGCATTGTTTTTCCCAGTTTCCCTGCATTCTGGCTTTCCTCTTTGTAAGGACCTTCTCCTTACAATAGCCAACATAACAAAAAATAATTAGTAAAAATGGTCATTTAAGGTATGTTGCGATGGGGATTTCTTATAATTTTTTCCCCTCTCTAAATGGGGATTCTTTCATATACGTAAATTAAGATTAGATTTTTTTATATGTAAACAGACTGAATAGAACCCTGTAGTAAATTGGTATAATTTTGATTGGAATAGGTAATTATACCTTAATTATAAGCAATGGGTGGAAATTTAAGATAAAATTATGTATTCAATTAAAAAAAAAATATCTCGTTTACGCCGTTATTAAATGTTTAGTTTTTATATTTCTGTTCTGTTTGAATAAAACTTTACTTCAATAAATTCCTTTGCAAACAAATTTGCTTAAAAGTTTAATTCAAAATGAAAGAAATCTTGAATACATTAAAATATTATAGAAACATTTTAAATAACAGGACCTAAACAATCAAATCGGGTACGAAACTCAATATTTCAAATTTTTAAGTCTTCACAAAAATACTTTTAAAATACAATAGGTATTAGGAGTATTAAAGTAAACAGCTTATAATACGATTAATGATAGATTCAAACTGATTTAAGAAAAATAAGATGTCTGGACTCCAAGTATACGATTTCTTTTGCCGTAGAAGATAGGATGTGATCACACTTTTATTTTTAATTTTCAATTGAATTTAATATGTTTTAGCGTGCGAATCTTTCGATAAAAAGTCTCAAATGATAATTGTTTTGTTTCGTAAATTAGAAAACCAGAATATCCCCGACGAAAAGAATGGAAATGGAAAAAAATGGAAACAATATGGGCACATGTATATTTTTGAACCTGTGTAGCATTATGTGTTTTACGTGTTTTATGACAAAACCACTTTTTTTAAATACATGGGATTTAAGATAACAATTCTTTTTCTTTTTGTGATATTCTTATTTACCTGTTTGTAGGGGAAGGGGGCCCAAAACGGGCACCTTAAGGTTAAGTGAGAAAAAAATATGTACATAAATATGTGGGAAGCACAATAACTACTACTGCTATCAGTTATTAAATTTATTAAAGTTTGTTAATCAATATTTAAAATTTTCCTGTATCTCTAAAACATGAAGCTGGATTCAAAAAAGTACACTTTTACAAATGCTCACTTTGCCCTGGGGAGTAGCCTAAAGCGAGCGTAGCCATAAGGGCAATGCGAGCACGCAAAGGGGTAATGCGAGCACGTACTAATTATTTAAATAATAGTGTATCGTTATGTACTTTTTATTGAAAACATATTATAGAAATTATGGGTAACAATGGTAAATATTTAAGAAATACAGAAAAACTAGAATTCTTCTCTGTTAATTAAAATTTTAATTTGTCAACATTTTTCAGTGACACACTTATCATTAATCAGTCATAATTAGGAACATTTCTTATAATTACTTCTATAGAATAAAAATAACTGCTAACAAAATATACTCTTCTTAAACATAAACATAAAGAAAAAAGATTCAACGAAAAAAAAATGTAAATTAACAAATTTTCTAACGATGACGACGACCACAGCCAATTCCAATGTTCAAACAACTAAATCAGCAATTAAATCTCTTGACAAATATCACAATAAAAAGCTCCTATTCCAGAATACGATGTGCATGCCTCATGAGCCCACATTTTACAGTCATCGCACTGGATCCAGTCCTCTTTAGGAGGATCTACATATAGCACATTACATACAAGACATGGATATGAACTATTCTCTTTTGAAAAAGTGGTCGTTTTCTTGGTTTTTTCTTATTTTTTTGGACATTTTTAAGATTGTTAGCAGGTAATTTCTTACACCTTGTGTCAAGAGGTTTTATTTTCTTCATTAATTTAACTCTCTGTTGGTTTTTAATTGGTGTGCTGATTAAGATTTCCGCTTTTTGAATTTTTCTCCGCCTGTTTGTTTTGTTCGGAGCGACTTTTGGTAATGGTCTAATAACCGAAGGTGTAAAGTGATCGGAATCAACCAAGCACGAGCTTGGTTGATTATTATCCAAATTCAAAGTAGCAACTTTACCACATGCGATCTTTGAATGGTGATTTTTAACGGGTGTAATTGGGGTTTCTTGGACCCAATTAGATAGAAGAGCAAGGCCGGTGGTTGTAGATTCGGATTGTTCATTTGAAGGGACAATGGGTATGTTTACTGTTTCTGCAACTGTTATGTTTCCAGTATCTGCGCTGGATGTATTAATATTCGTTTTATCAGAGAGGTTAGAATCTATCACGAGTATGTCTGCAGACTGAGGTAAAGTCAAATTTTGTGATTGTATTATCTGGTCAAGTATAGAAGGAGACGGTGTTCTGTCCGGGTCAGTTACTTCAAGTGGAACGTTTTCCAAAATTAATGGCTTTTCTGTGACGGTTGCTGCCTCAAAATCAGACTCATCGAAAATATATCTATCTGTTGGAAAAAGTCCAGTACTTTTAAATCCTTTGATAGCATTTTGAACAGTTGCAGCTTTCATATAGGCAGTTGAGAAGAGACTTGCGACGTCATTTTGGTTAATAATTCGCCCAGCGTGTAATTTTTGAAATGTAGCAACTGATTGTTCAAAATATATTTTTAAAGGTCCGTAGACACAGTAGTCTAAGGGTTGCATCCTGTGCGTCGTATGGGGAGCCAACGAAATAAATATTATATGATTTGCAGAAGCCAATTCCAACGCCGGCAAATATTTGTGGGATTCATGATTATCCAACACAAGAATGACTTTTTTGTCCGCCGTTGGTCTGACAGATTCGATGAAGAATCTCAGCCATTCCAAGAATGCTGGTCCATTAATCCATCCATTGTCAGTGCAAGTTCCTTGGGTACCTGGCGCTGATCCATCTAACAGTCGTGAGTTCATTTTTTTGCGAGCGAATATCATAAATGGTGGGATAACTGATCCCGCAGCATTGCAGCAACAGATTACAGTGGTGTTTCTGCCTCGTTCACTGCTAGCAATTAAGCCAACTTGACGTTTCCCTACTTTTGTCAGAACCCTGGGTGGCTTGTTCGACGAGGTTTGTACTCCTGTTTCGTCCATATTATATAAACGAGTAGCGTCAATACCATGCTTTTGTATTTGATCTTCCAGCAGATCGAAAAATCTGTAGACTTGGGGCTTGTTAAAGCCCCTTGCTCTTGCAATAGAGGTAGGCTCTGGTTTTCTTAGCGTCAAGTGAGGATGTCTAGCAACAAAACCTTTGTACCAGTCTCTACCGGCAATACCATCTTTAAATGGATGAGAGATACGGTTTTTCTCAGCATATTGAAATACTAGTTTTAAAAATTCTTCTTTAGATAAGCCGTAAAATACACTATCCATTTCAAAAACATAGTTCAGTAATTCTAGCTCCTGTTCTTCGCTAAACACAGTTGTGAACCTCCCCAATTTTTTCTTAGAAGATCCTGTTTTAAGATGTCGTTGGAGTGTGGCCCGTGGGATACCATATTTAGCGGCCGTTGATTTTATGCTTTTTTTCAATTTTTCCACCTCTCGGATTGCATTTTCCATCAAAGTTTCACTCCAGGAATCTTGGGTTGATTTTCTTTTATATTTATTTACCATCTGCCACAAAAAAAAAATTAGTGATATGACATTAATAATTTTTAAAATGGCGCGTTGTGTAATAAGCCTTAACCTTATAACGACATTCTTTTTTAATCACCGGGCAAAGCGGGCATGCTCACTTTGCCCTGCTCGCTTTGCCTTTTACGTTACTCTCAAGTTAACATTAAAACTAACCTAAAATTAATGTTTGTATCTTCATGCATATACGGTGAAATCAAAGTGAGATAAACACAATTCACTAAACGCATCTTAATAATAACATGCATAGCTTGCCTATAAACAAAACATTATGTACATACCTTCTTCATTTTGCATAAAAATTACGAAATTCTTATTTTTCACCAACGGGCCGTGCGGCTTATCGAAGGTCAGAGCGGCGACTGCCGGGTACTAGGGCGGGGCGGAGGGTAAGAGTATTATAATGATACGACACGTAGGGATTCTAGATTGTGATTTTGTTAGGGGTGCTCGCTTTAGGCTGGTGCTCACTTTAGGCCCCCTTCCCCTACCTATCTAAATTTAATTATAGAAATTAGGATCTTCTAGGTTTTCGTTTGGTGTCCTGTTGTGTTCAGTTTGTGCGACGTTGCGTACTTAGAGTTCTATTTTTATCTAAAGACATCCGTCCATTTGTTTGTCTACAAATGGACGGATTTCCTAATGAAAAAAAATTCACCATGCCACACCAAAGGTGGTAATGATGCGTTGCCAACCTGACTGGAGCACGTCAAGGGCAAGCACTAACGTTATGTTGACAGGAGTAGGTAAGGCGGTGTTAACGATACGGTGAGTCGCTGCGGAACTCTATCACTTAGTCAGATGTCACCGTGTTTATGACAGTAAACCTATGTTCACGTTTTAAGAGATAACGTGCAGGATGGTCTATTCTACGAAGGAGCCCGGAAGAACTCATGAAAAATATTTATGTTTACTGTTGCTGTTATGAGTTATGTAAGTTTAACATACCTTATGGTTTTTCTATCAAATGGTTTTCTATGGTTTATCTCCCGTGCTTGGGATAGTATTTCACATCATTTTAAAAATGAAATATTTCATGTCAGACAGACAACTTAAATATTAGACAGTTTTTAGTTTTTTTGCCACCCGTGCGACTGAACATGACTAAATGCAAAGATATGGCGAACCACAACCGTAAGTATGGCGTGTTGGACTAGCCCAGCAGATATCGTTATAAACAGTTATGGTTATTACAAGTAGTTTGGTACGCACCACGCACGCACCAACACATTCGATGGCTATTTAATATGCGCCTGTTCGCTGGCTCGGTGGGAAACTTCATTATCATAAACATTGTCCAACATCAAAATATAGTGAAGCTGGGATTAGATACTGACGAGTGAGGTTGTGGTTTCAACGTCTGTCGGATAAATTTCCATTTCTGTAGAAACTCCGAAGCTATGTTGATTTGACAACTTTAAAATTAACCCTCAATTTTCTTGTGATATATAAAATCAATTGCTGTTAGTTAGTCTTGCTAAAACTCGAAAACACCTGGACCGATTTAGTCCGAATTTAACAAATAAAAAAAATTTGAACTGTGAGAAAACTAGTAAAAACAACACGTAAAGTTATCCTAAACAAATAGAACAATATAATTGAATGAAATTTTCCGGGTCAGCTAGTTTATTTTCTGATTTAAATATGCATATTATCCTGAAACCTGCTTATTTATCTTGCTTATTTAATATACCATACTCATAAATGTCATGTTTTTTTTACATTCAAAACCCGTTATAAAGAGAGAAAGCATGTATTAACAGACTAAAACTTACTGCACATCATTAATAAAAAAAACAACTATCAATCTTATCTAACTCTAAAACCTTCAATAACGTACAAAAAAGTGATAGTAAGATATAAAGACATTGTAGTAACATGAGTTAGTCTACCTTGACATTGGTTTTCAGCTTTTCCTGTCTGACAAATACGGCCAACAGCAGCTGGCAGCACAAACGTAATATAATTTTTACTCTGCAGTCTGTACATATTAACTATGCTGTGAAGTGTCAAGAGGTGTTTGCTTGTTTTTTATCTAGTTTTTGTTTCATATGAAGGCACGAAAGCAAACAGGAAAAAAGTAAGAAATACACACCGCTTATAGACGTTAAAGACGTTCATGATGCGTTGTTCTCTTAAGGCTAGGATTTCGAACCTCTTGCGATTACGAAATAGAGAACCCTTGAAAATCCTTAATAAGTAAGTAATTACTGTGTTTTATCTACCTTTACGTAATAAGCTTTGATCATAGTTTAAGAGCAATCATCCAAGTACTCTTACCTTCCTCTTACTCGCTTTTATGAAAAAAATATTTCAATTCGACGTAAGTTATTTATCTACTGCGTGAGACTCATACAAGTATCAAGTGTAGTTTATATCTGAATAAACTGCGCTGTCACAGACTCAGTTTATGCATAGAAATAGGAATATATAAAGAAGTGCAACAATGTTATATAGCAAATTTAGTTGTATAAATACCGTTGGAATCGACATATAACTTAACAACATCTCTTTGTCTCTTTTTAACAAATGTTGATATTATGTACGTCGAAAGAGATTACGACATTTTTGTCTATGCTCATTTTGGCGTCGATTTAAATTAACGTCATGACAGTTGTCATGCTTGCCAGGAGTCCATATTTAGTGTTCAATTTTTATAGTGAAGTATACTATTACAACTGTCGATATTTTATTTTACGTTCCCAGAAAAGAATATTTGGATAAGATAAAAACGTATACCATTGCCACTGAAAATATCAATCATTGTCTATCGTTATAAGAATTATTTCAAGTGCTCACTTTTAAGTAATGAAAGTGGTTTGAATATAATCTGATCACATTTTTTTATAATGATAATGAATATTGTAATAAAAATAAAGAGTTAACTTATGTAAAAGTAAACATATTTGCACATCACAATGTAAAAAAATTTGCTGGTGAAAAGTGAGAAAATGTTATTTCTTTCTTTTCATTTCATTTCCCTATTTGTAAGCCAACTGAGTAGCTATACCTACATTAGTAGCGATTTCAATCGAGAGGTAAATAATAATTCAGATCTATGTTAATAGATCATGTATCGATATCGAAATATTACCTTTTCTGACGCAAACTTTGTTTTGTACTGTTGCCCGCGGCTTTGCCAGCGTGATAATATTATTTAGATAAAATGTTTCTTTAAAGTGTCTAAAACAATTACTATACCAAATTTTGTTGAAATCGAAAATTGGTATTTTACATGATAAGTGTGCGGACAGCACATGGTGGTGATAAAATAGAACCGTGATCTATAAACGCAATAAATATTATAGTGAATACCTTGACAAGGACCTAATGAAAGAACTGGGAGGTTGCTGATTGATCATACTTTTTAAAAGTTGACTGTATTGTGTTTTATTATAATTGGAATTTGCCTAAAGCACATTAAAATGTGTGCGATAGTGTGTGTTTATCGTTGTAAACGTAAGTATCGTTAAAATTGGTTTGTCGGCGGTTTATTGAAAATTTTTGATTTTAAGATTATGGATTTATTTATCGATACTTTACGTTTTTTGGACAGCCTTAGTAATGCCAAATGTCAGCCATATTTAGTAGCCAGCGGCAGGCTTTTTTGATAACTATTTCATGTCCATATACTTAGAGGTCAATGAGTTTATGCTATGAATAACTGACATTTTCTACCTTCAATGGGATATTGAACGTGCGTCTGCTACGTGCGTAGAATAGGACAACTACGATATTGCTACGCATCACAGAAAAATACGTAGCTGCTACACGTGCTACGAATTGCCTACGCCTACTACGGTATGACCTAATTGTAAAATATAAAAAGAGTTTTGGCGCCAACGAGAGAAAAGATGGTCAAAGATTTTTCATAATTATTGAATTTAGTGTTAATATTGAGTGAAATTAGTCAATTTTTGTGGTATTTTGTACAATTTTAATCAGTAAAAGTGCACAAATGAAACAATCATGAAGAAGTTAGCATATCGTGTATTTCCTCGTTGCCGCCAAATCTCCTTACATGAGCTTGTGTAATGAGGCCGCCGCTTTACCCAAGAGCCTGACATGACTTACTGATGACTTATGACTGATGACTAATTATAATTGATTAAAATTGATATAAAATTTGATGCAAATTACTACTTGACGAATGGCAAATACTAACGTGAAGGCCAAAACTTAAAAAAAGAAAAGAAAGAAATATACAAACCAAGTTAAGACTGAAATATTATTATTAATAGATTAAAGAAAGTTCACTTTGTAGATATTTTATTATTTCATATTATTTAAAGTAAAAGTATTTTTACACCCATGTCTCTAAATTACCACTATGGTCAAGTTTTCCAGTATTGGCACTGACTATGAAGTCCATGGTTTCAATTTTGGATAGGACACTTCAAAATCGTGAGGTCTGGCACCCGATACTCTCAGCCTACCCTGGACTTGGCGTGAAGATATGTATTTATGTATGTACACTTCTAAATCATAATTTTTTTGATTCTCTAATGACAATATATTTTGGGAATGGAGAAGTAAAGGGTTGGCGACAAGTTGTGGGTGATCTTTGCCTACTTTCTCTAAAATTAAAAAAAAGTCATAATAATATGGCATAAATTTGCCTAACCTAACATTTTCTTAAATAAAAAAAAACATGGTCGTTTTATATGACATGAAAATCACGTAATCACGTAGCTTTGACGTGACAATTTATATCCTACCGCTTTTTTATTTGAGATTTAAGTCCAAAATCATAATGAAAATAATGTAAAAATATAGAAGTGAGTTTTAGTAATCCTTAAATAATAATAATATATCATTGCGATGTTTAAAGTTACTTGTTTTTTTTATCAATTATTTTAGTCTAGCACTTTAGCTACTCGTAGTCTATTCAGGTTTATAACATATAATTTACCAAAGCAGTTACTTATCACACTTATTATTCAAGGTTATATAAATAATATAAACTTAATCATAAACATAAGTGTTTTAAGTTATGCTTTGTAAAGTTAAAAGTTATACGACCCTTCAGATGCTGAAGTTGTAAAAATGGTTGACTTAAGAAAGTGAATACTCGTTAAATGAAATTGTAATTAATATGGTTTTGTAATAATATGATGTTGAAGCGAATGTGTTAAGTCTCAGTGCTATTAGAATATTGAATATACACTAGCTACGTGCGTAGAGTACTAATCTAGTCTAATTTTAATAGTAACTCACGGATAGGTTAACTAATCACCTTACTTATGTAAAAGTCATCATAATCTGAGTATGATAGCAAGGCGTGGGTACTGTAAAAAGTCTCCGGAACCGGTTTGTTAGTGTGGCCAACTAGCTAAATCTGTAGAAATTGTAGCAATCGACACTTGGTACTGGTAAGAGATTTGGTGAGAAGAAATGTGTACGAGGATAATAATATTTAACTATTTGAGGACATCAATCCATATTTAACACTAGCTGTTACTCGCGTAGTTAAAAGTCCTACAGGAACAGTTTTTAGGGATAAAAACTATCCTATGTGTTAATCCGAGTTATCCTCTATGTATGTGCCAAATGTCATTGAAATCGGTTTAGCAGTTTTTGCGTAAAGTAATAAGAAACAAACATACACACTTTCACATTTATTATATTAATAGAATAGGATTTTGAGGCCGCAAAAATTGAGTAATTATAAAATTTGTTGCGTTGCTTATAAGTAAGCTAACATAACTATAAACGTGTTTGGCCTGTGATAAATTTCTTTGATACTTTTTATGTTTAATACAAAAAAATACAAATCATTTCTATTCACATAGAAGAAAAAAGGTTTAATCAAAAATACTAAGAATACAAGAATAATGCAGAAAATCATTAATTTGTTGCTCTACTTTCGGCTCTTTGGCCCGGTTTCATTAAAATATGTATAATGTAGTGTTCTTAGAATAAAATACGAGCACATTATCGGTGGAGTCAGTCAAGCATAACATAATAATTATTTTCCCGTACCTACATATTCAAGCAAATGTATTTAGTATGATAGATTGTTAGTTATAGCAGTTTTACTCGCATTTCAATTCTCCTTCTAAGCCGTAAAGGATATCTGATAAGTAAAATTTACTATAGTAAAGTTGGTTGTTATTGAACTTGGCTATGATTTACACAAGAAATATAAACATTTTTACAATGTAGTTAAACTAAACATTTTAGTAGGAAACTTAATTTATTTTATGCAAAGTAATGTTAAAATTGAAGGATGATCTATTGAGCTAAAAAAATCCTTATTCAACAAGTTGTAATTTCTAGTCTAACACATACCGCCTCGTTTTGACCGCCTCGTTGGTCGAGTGGCTAGCGTACACACCTAACTACACCTACCAACCGCGAGGCTCGGGTTCGATTCCCGACGGGGACAGGCATTTGTGTGATGAACATTTAGATGTCTGCATTTCCGGGTTTGGGTGTTTCTTAAATTTATTCTGGTATCTATTTAAATATTTCTATGTATTCGAATCGTTGACTAACACTCATAACACAAGCATATAATTTGCTTACTTTGGGGTTAGATTCAATTTGTTTAACTTGTCCAGGGATATATAAAGATATTTCCCTGGAAAAACTACTTCAAGAAGATATCTCCAACCTTTCATAGAGCGAATAATGCTGGCTGCATCAGCTTTTGAATTTTCTAGGCACCGAAAAATGTTCTCTGAAATATTGTTAGTTCGACATCTCTGTGACTGTTTTCACTATGAACTTATTGTTGTTACGCAGTAATTTTTTACTATTTTTAGATAACTGATATAAGAAGGCATCAAAGTAACTGTGATCAAATTAAAATAGAACGATTATATATTTATAGGTATTAAAACTAAACTAAACTAAACGTATTAAGACTAAACAAGAAAGTTATAGAAAATTGATTGGACCACTTAGAATAAAACCACATCATCAGTTTTAATATCACCAATAATACACTCATCGTATGTTTCGCTTCGCAACCGAAGTGTCATCCAGTAAATTTGGCTGCGCCCCACGAATGTCAACCATAATATGTATATTCGACCTTTGAGTCGTCCTTTGTGAATGTGTTTAGTAAGCCATCATATGTTATCAATATTACAATACAATTAAATGAAGGAAAACTGTAAAAACCGGTTATATTTCATTGGGCACCCAGTCACGATTTAATTATTCTTTTTCTAAAGAAAGCAAATGATTTCTAAATGATCCTTCATCAATTTCATCAAATTCCTACAAGAAGTTTTTGAATTACACTTAAAGAAATAAAAACTACTACTACTTCTAGTTGAAAAATGATAAAACCACTACTATAGAATTGAGAAACTTACGTCATTCTCTCATAAAGCTATTAAAATCGGTTGGCTATTGGCCGTGTAATTAGGTAACAAGCATAAAAAAATAAACAGTCCAATTGATGACATTTTTCTTTTTTAAAGTCGGTTAAAAATTAATGCTGCAAGACATTTAAATGGATAAAAAACTTGTACATTTTTATTTGGATGATTTCATGCAATATATTTCGAGTCTCGGCTAAGAAATGGAGCTAGTTGAATCAAATTATGAAGTTCCTTGGTACACTCGCTGAAGTGCATCTTATAGAAAATTTAAAGACTGCAACTCTGCGACGATGCTCAAGATTTAGCAATTTAGTTTTCATGAGTACAAAGTCTCTGTTCAGTTTTAAGTCCACCAGTCTAATAAGTCCTAGTTAGAAGAAATGCCTCAGTTTTGCCAACTGTGTGTCTAAAATCAAATTGTACCTATACAGTTAATTTTTGTGAAATAATTATCTTAATGCCTTTATCTACGATCCAAGTAATTTTGAAATAACCTCGCGGGATTCCCCGAAAATTTGAAAATAATTATTTGTATCAAAACAAAAATCTGCCATCTGTCAGTCTAAAATCAAATTACAAACGGTTATTTTTTGTGAAGCAATCATCTTAATGCTGCTATCTCTGATCCAAGTCATTTTGAAATGAACTCGCGGGATTCCTTAAAAAATGTGGGAATGAATTATTTGTGTTAAAACAAAAATCTGCACTTAACAAATGGCAACACTAACAAAATAAAGCTACATTAACCTTGACCTTAAATTATGTTTATGCATACGCAGAACACCCTAAGTGCACTGCCCTAATGTTCAGCCAAAAGATATTACCAAAATTCCCTTAAAATAGGGTTTATAATCGCTTAGCAGAAGTCAATTTATGATGCAGCATACAGCCAGGACATTAACTTAATATTCTCTTGCGACAGTTTCGTAGTCTTGGCTCTTGACCAAATGCGGAGGCGCTTTATGCGTGATTCTGGAAGTCAAATTTATTTATTTTGACAGCTGGACTCGAGCTATGTGGTTTTTTCCGTCTCTATAAGTCAGTGCATCTCTTTGTTGTAATCCAGTTTACAGAAAAAATAGACGTTACATTTACATATGTAATAGATCTAAGTCTTAGACGGCCACTCGCTATTATGTCGGTGCGCTTCTTTGTTGTAATCCAGTTTGGAGATACAGTAGACGTTAGGTTACAGTAGTAGTAGACGTTACATTTACCTAGGTACGTAAATGAAACATCTCAATTTTACATTACCGAAGCAGGTGTAACATGTTTAGACGACGTTGCACGTAAGATGGTCAGATCCTGGATTTTTAATATACGTAAATCGATTTCTCCGATTTTACCCGTGTCCCGAGTGACCCGATTTTACAAATTATGTTATCGTTTGAAAGAACGGTATGCTAGAGTGGTCCAAGATGACCATGTTGGCCATGTTTACTGGCTATGCTATCCTCTAAAGTAAAAAGCGAGTGACTTGCGCCACCTTGTAGGCGACAGTACTAGCTAAGTTGGTGGTATTAATGTAGGAAATGTGGGCAGATGTCCCAAAATTCTAGGCTTGGTAGTACTACTACTATACTCCGGTAGATATCAAAGCTAGCCCTACCCACTTGAGCAATTAGGAAATCGGTTGGATGCTAAATTCATCTAGTATTTGGTGCACTATCAATTTTCAAAGGAATGTACTCGCTGAACATTCATTTGGCAGGTTTGGGTTGTCTCGCTATCAAATACTTCAAACATTCCGATCGTCAGCTTGACGTTCCGTTTCGGATCTTAGACTTAACATAGAGCGAATTCAAACTTTGTGGTTTTTTACCACACCGTAGTCTAAATTTGGAAACGTTTAACTTTAGCTTTCTTTGATATATTTCCGTGACATATATTTAAGGTTGATGCTTCTACCTTCGTTTCGTCTCTAACCTTTTACATTAACATATCAAAATATTCCAGTTATCTACATCTCAATATTTAGAAAGTATTCTCCCCGTAGCATTTTAGTTGTATGTTATTATTTATTTATTTATATTTACTAGGTGACACTTTTTTTTAAATAGTATCTTACTGATTTATTAGCAGTAGTATTTAACTATCTTTTTAGTAACATTTGTTATAGAAAGGACAAACGTTTGGGTCCAAATACCATTTACTTATTGACGTGGCCAAGCTACATTAGACTGGCAAATACAGTCTGTTAATTTGCACTGCTGAGCATGAGTATACAGAAAAGAAAAATTACTTACAACTTTATTTCATCAAAAATAGCAAAAGCATCAGATGTCAGCATTTCCGGGTGATTAAATTTATTCTGGTATGTACTTACCTATTTATGTATTAGTATCGTTGACCAACACCCATACGCAAGCATATAATTTGCTTACTTTGGGGTCAGACTCAATTTGAGTAACTTGTCCAGGCATATTTATTTATTTATATGAAAATTCAAATTATTTGACGGCAGGTATATCTCAGTGGACGCATCACTTCGAATTCCTACCGAGATTGGCCAATCGCAATCTATAATGCGTCGGCACACGTCGTGTAACATAACATTTTACCAACGTTGTGTGCCTTATGATAAACCAATGGATACGCGTTGATATTTTGATATCCGTATTTTGATGCGATATCTTTCAAGTCATTCCGCTGCATATTCTCACCCATTCACAGTTCATGCTATAAGGTTGTGGATCTCTCTATCTTGTGGAATTCGTGGCTGCGAAACTCTTCATGCTTTCAAGAAACAGCTTGAGGAGCTTTTTCTTGCCTCAGTTTACTCTTAACGCGTATATATAAACTTACTTTAAGTTTATGTTAGTTTTTTATGTTAAGTGTTAAATTTATTTAATAGTTTATATTAGTAGTTTTGACGGGTTGGCTAGAAGAAATTTCTTTCATTTGAGGTATGCTCGATTTTTGTACTTTATTTTAGTTACTTTTTTTGTGATATCGGTTGTGTACAATAAAGAGTTAATAATTAATTCGTTAATTGTTTTGAATTTGTCGGCGTATATTCTAACAACATTTCTAAATACGGTCTAGGTTAAGAAAGTTCTTTAGCAACAGAACCATCGGTGTTTTTGTAAGATTATATAAAAAACTAAACCAATGGAATCTATAAAAATAGATACGACCAAAATCGTAAAACATTACGAAACAGTAAAAAATGTACAGTAATGTCTTAAGTACGTTAGAAATAACACCAAATATGTCAAAGTTTACTTTCATCAGCTGTTCACTAATTAATAAACTCTGTACTATTTATGCCGATCCTTACCCATTGAAGTATAGAAGAGAAATTTTAAATCAATCATAATATAATAACAATAGTTCAATGACCGTTCGTAATTCGCAGAGATAATTATACTCGTTACTGGCAGTGAAATATACTGAATCATTCTTAAAGAGAACATTATTTTTAAATGGTCATACAAAAGTCGGAGGCATGTTTTTTTAAGTATAAATATTTTCATTATTATTATTGAAACAACGTGTTTTACACGACTTTGTACGCCTCTTAGCGGAACCGCGACCTCTCAGCAGCAACCCTTGACTGGCCAATAAAATAATGATTCGCCATTATATTTATTAAATTACTATTTGTCAAACACTTCTTAAATAACTTAAGAACGGTAAACTCCAAAAAGCGACTTCGATTTCAATGACTACGTCGTCCAAGTACACTATAAATTGAGTGTTTAAATTAATTTGGTCGAGCGGTTAGCGTATACGCCTACTAACATTGACCAACCCCGGGGCTCGAGTTCGATTCCCGACAGGGGCAGGCATTTGTGTGATGGTCTAGGTGCTTATTAAACACATTTTCGTATGTACTTAGGTATTTCTATGTATTAGTAACGTTGACTAACACTCACAACACAAGCATATAATTTGCTTACTTTGGTTAGATTCAATTTGTGCAACTTATCCAAGATATTTATATTTAATTTTACTAGGACCCCATCATCAAACTCAGATTTGGTGGAAATGGGCTCACTTTGATAGCTATATGGATATGACGGAGGTATCGATTAACATACATAAAAATATAGGAATCTTCTTTTTCCTTCCTTTCTCTAAGTCGCTCAAAAACAGCGGAGATGTTTTAGTATGTTATAAGTTATTTCTATAAAAAAGAATATTATGTCATTTTTTCTTTCTTTTTTTCCACAAAATTAATAAAGACCCTTTAACATGGATTGATTGATATAATAACGTCAGAAATAAACGCGATTGCATAAAATCGGTTGAGCTGCTAATAGCTTTTTAATAAAATAATTTATTCCTAAAACTTTTTATTGAATTGGATATATAAAAGCCCAAAATATTTGATTGGCCATAGGGCTACCCAAATTTGGTCATGTTATAGTTTAATAATGTGATTGATTTACGTTTTGGGAAAGTTTGCATACCTATTTAATATTCAATCTGTTATCAGTATCAGATTCAGAATAACAATATTTTTACACAATGTAACATGAATATAAGTACATGTGACAAAGGGATCACATTTTCCATCACATACAACCGGAAATTTCTAACAATCGGATTATGCTAGCATTCCGTCAATACTCTCGGAATTTTCGACAAACGGATAAGTCATTCCAAAGCTTTCAATTTTATTAGTTTTAAAGTCTATGACAAGTGGAGTATCTATGTCATGCTCTGCCTATGTGCCACCAAAATAAATACGATAAATTATATCCAATTATTTATTATTCCAATTTATTATCCAACACGTAAACATTGGCGAAACTACGCATGGTAGTTGTAAAAACCATAAAAGAAAAAGGAGAAGAAGAAGAAATTATATCGTGAAAATATTGTTCATCTAACGCTAATATCGTGGAACCTTGCTATATCAAGTTAACAAAAATGTCATGCTTCTGATTACATCTATTATGTGCGGTCTTTTAAGGTCAGTGGTCGTCTAAGGAGATCCACCTACTCGTTTGCTTTTTTATCACTTGAAAATACAAACGAATTAAGTGTCTTATTTTTTCAGAGTTAGTCAAAAATTTAAACAGTGCATAGCAGTATTTAACAAAATTAGCAAATCCAGTAAGAAGAATAAATGGAATTCTTAATTTCTAGCACTAAACATCAAGGTATTGGCAGATGTTTCTAAGAACTATTAATTTGGTTTAGCTATTTGGATTTGGAAAAAACTTATTATTTAGTAGTATATTTTCAGAGTAGCAGCGCCAAGGCAATGTAATGTACATTATTCTAAAAAAAGTACATACAATTTGTGCATACTATACAAAGTACAGTATTCTATGTTCATAAAAAGGGCAAAAACGTACTTACAGCTACGCGTCTCGAGTTTGGCATGCTCTTGCTACAAGTTACTTAATACAGCATAATTTACGGTTGCGCCCACTAACAGATTAAATCGCGGCGTCCCTGTTGTGCCGTAGTGACGAATGGTTGATGTCATAGAGTTTCTTGTAGCCGATTGTGATCCGAAACGTGCGATTTGTGAGTATTATTTTGATTTAATAAATCCAACTACTCATTTATTATGAAAATAATTAAAAATAGACCATGTTTTGTTATTTTTGATTTTTGCTTAAGGGGTTAAAGATGGATTTTTATGAAATTGGGTAATGAAAAATACCACAATACAATATGTACGTTCACAAAATTTGAAAGAAATTCAAATGGCAGATATAGTTATAACACTGAAGGCGCGTAACTATATCGCGTATCTACGTAATGCTCAGATGAAGGTATATATTGAAAAAAAAAACAGAGGAGTTCGACGACTATACATTACGTTTCCGTGGCAACGGCCGCCTTTGCGCGCATACTTATCCGGCGACTGTACGAGTGGATTAATGTATATCTATTAAAACAATGAGATATTGGTTTAGCCATTTTAAAATCTTGAAACTTCACCACGGGACTATCAAATCTTAAAAATATTGACTTAACTTTTTTAAATAGAGATAAAATATTGTCTACATTTGGATTCAACATGTGGTACTTAGGACAATTTACACTGAAACGAAAATTTTGAAACAATGGTTTTAAACGTTAAAGCAAATCTTCAGGAAATAATTATTAATCATCACTGATAGCTTTGCATATACAAAAAAAAACTGTATTATATAAGAAGTATATGTATGACTATCGTAATTTCCCTTTTCTTTCCATAAGATGGTATTTTATGATGGTATTAGAAGTGCGTGCGACCTCAATGGGTATGTAAGGAAAGCTATTGAAGTACGAGCCATAATTCTCGTGGTAAAGCCTATCCATTACTATCATTCAATGCTGAACCGCGTCGTGAACTCGTCGCTTTGGGTCTTTGCGTTCTTTTCATAGACTAAATTAATGGTAGGGCTCACGCGAAGTTTTTTTGCTTAATATTTAATGGCTCAAACCATAGGCGTTAGTGTTTTAAAATTATGATACATTATTCACATATCTATTATACAGTTTTTTATTTTTCATTCAATAGTTTTAATACCACTTGTTAGTGTATAGTTTTTAATACTATTTACTATCACAATAAAGATGGTAACGTATTTATGAAGGTTGCTACAAGAATCAACTCCTAATTTAAAGTTTCAAAAACAGGAAGAGGTTCTTAATTCGAGTACAATTTAACCTCCTTATGAATTTACGTAAAATATAGAAATACTCAGTTTAATTTGAAAGTGTCTTTATTGCCATGTCATACATAATATTTTGATGCAATCTTGGAAAATCTTGTATTTTTTTATAAATTAAACGGTAAGTGTGTTTCCTTAAAAACATATCTAAATGGTGCTTCTCATGTGGCTAATGGTGCTTTCAATAATGTATATTTGATTGTCCTCAGTAGCAGTTTTCTCATTTTTTTAAATTTAAATAATCTTCAAAAAATAAACATTAAATTGTTTTGTTTATTAATGTAAAAGTTTATTCTCCTCTTACTCTTACCTAACACCATCACAACATCAGAAACATTTTTCCTATAGACGGATAATATTAATTCTACTTTTATTAATTATGATTATGTATTGATTATCTTTATTTAGTATATTTAGATTTAAAGGAGTTTTAACGATTTAATCAAAAAATCATTTCGAGTAATTCTAGAGTGTATGAAATGACTTGCGTACTTTTTTTTCAAAAAATTCGTATTAAAAGTTAGGCAATACTTTGTTTTTAAATGTAATTGAATAAATGTCTCTGTGGTCGTATGACCCGCTTTTGGATTTGACTTCTTGAGGTCCTGGTTTTGACCCCTGTCGGAAAACAAGAAAAATAAAATGTTTATTTTCAAATTTTCTATAAAAACAATTTTGACCGGGATTAGGTACGTGTCCCACTGTCGGTAGGCATGCTACCGATAATGTTGTAGGATTTAGTATATTCAGCTAGACATGGGCATGTTGTGCCTATTTTCTTTTTTTTTAAATAAAAGACCATATAATTGCCATGACAAAAATATGTCACACAATCTGAAATATAATTCGTTCGGTTAGCTCAGGCAACACTAGCTAAAGGTAATGCTTTGAGGAACACAAATTTCTCAGTGGTGTTTTTTTTTATGTTATTAAGCAATCAGATAGATTTCCTGAATATAAGAAATACAGACCGCCTTTTGGTACTTCGTATCACTTGATATCACAATTACTAACATTTTGTATTCACATAATTGAAGTGTGGTTTTTCTTACTTTCCTTGCAATTATACCGGTTTTTCTCTTTATCTGCTCTTTTTTCTGACAATATACCAAAAAATAATTAGAAAAATGCGTACAACTATTCAAGCGTGATTCGGTGACCACTCGAAATGGGGATTCATTTTTATATATAGATAGTGAAAACACACTGTTTTTACAAAAAGGTATAATTTTGAGTTAAAAACGCTACATCCTGTGACTTGTACCGTGTAACAAAGGAATATTTCTGGTTTATTTTGTCATGCTTACGTTTACCTGGCTCAGACGTTGTGCCATTCTGTGACAGTCCCAGTAATATTATTCCGTACAATTCGTGTTGCCTGCCTAAGGCTTTAATTAGAGACAAGGTAATTAAAGAAAGAATTTCTTTGTTATTTAATCTATTTTTCTTCAAGGTAGGTTATTATCTGGCTTAGTATATGTATCTTTCTTTTTTGGCATTCATTTCAGTATCTATATATTTAAGTAGTTAACGATAGCTCGATCATGATAATATAATAACTGGCGCATATTACAAGCATTCAAAATGATAGTCAAATTGAATATCTTTATTTTAATATCACATAGTAACTGTTCGGTAGTAACTGCAATAGTTAAAAGACTGTGACACAACTACTGACGTCCACCTTCGTATAAAACAATTACCTACTAAACTCTATGTCGTATATTAATGTTATATTGGTTAGATGTATGTATTGCCTCTGTGGCTAGACCACGCAAAATTTACACAAATTGAATCTAACCCCAAATAAGCAAATTATATGTTTGTATTGTGGGTGTTCGTAAACGATTCTAATACAGAGATAACATTAAATAGATATATCAGCAAAAAAAGCACCCAGACCCGGAAAATCTAGTGTGATAGAACCCCGCATGTTCATTGCCCGTGTGGTTTGCTTAAAATAAGTATCTTAGATCTTTCTAAAAAGAAATGAATGAAATTTTGTCCAATTTTAATAATCTATCTACAGACAAAGATAGGCCTTCTAGAGCGTTGTTGCTAAAATATTTTTGATTATTATTTAAAAAAAACAGCCTACTTAACTCTATTTTGTATATAAAAGTATTTTATTATATGATAGATGTTTGTATTCCCTCTTTGATCTAGTCCAGTGTCCGATGTCATAACAAATAAATATCCACGCACAACTTACACAAATTGAATCCAACTCCAAATAAGCAAATTATATGCTTGTATTATGGATATTCGTAAACGATTCTAATACAGAGATAACATTAAATAGATATCAGAAAAAAAACACCGACACCCAGAAAATCAATTATGATGGAACCCCGCATATTAATTGCCGTGTGGTTTGCTTAAAATAAATATTTAAGATCTTTCTAAAAAAGAAATAAATGGAAATTCGGCCAATTTCAATAACCTATCTACAGACAAAGATAGGTCTTCTAGAGCGTTGTTGCTAAAATATTTTTGGTAATTATTAAACAATTACCTGGCAACTGATCCGACTGAATTGAAATATTGGCCAAATGTCAAACGTATCGGTGATACCTGCAGGTTTTCGATAGGATGTTAATAGCTACAGTTACCTTAAAAGTTTTATTAAATTGATACCACGCCTTGTGTTTTGAGTTATTAAACTTTCCATAGTCGGTTAAAACTAAACATACTCGTATTTTGGATGAATAGATTTATCTTACACTGTTAATGTGACTGGCAAGTCCTTGTCTTGTGGATAATTTTATGAGAGCTAAGTTAAGAAATATAGTTTTAAGTACTATAATTTGGTAATCAGAAAACAATTGTTATTTTTTTGTTACCATTAAAATATATTTTACACTCCTATCTTTTTTTGTAGGTTACTCCAGATTAGAATACGTCAATATTAATAATTATTTGTCAACATTGACATCACGAAACTGGATTTGATGTTCGAAGACATGAATTTTAGACTTACGAACTGTAATCCTACAATAGCTTAACCAGTATTTAATGTTATAGTTAATTAACTGCTGACACGTCGCGTTAACGATGTTCAAATATTTACTATTGCGAACGAGAAATGTAGCTCATTAAGGCAGTTCACAATGGAGATATTACCGCTTAAAAGTAATAGCCTGGTAAGTCGTCTTTAACGAAAGAGGTATTTTGGAAGTCATGTTGCTAGTGTGAGTTTTGGATATTTCAGCCTTTTTTCATGGTAAGAAAATTACCTGAATAGTTTTCGTATGTTGAGAAAAAAACTTGTTGTCTATAAAAATTAATTAGCAATTTTGGATTTAAATTGATTATCTCCTGAGTTTGATCATATATATATATATATATATTTAAGAGGAATTGTCTAAGGTTTTCATTCAAATGTAGTGATTGATTGGATATTAGCTTAAGGTACCTGATTATTGTCCGTTTGTTGTAGGTATGAGAAATGTTTGGCACTGTTTCCGACTCTAACTTTACATGTATGTGTATGTATTATTAAGTTATGTAGTTTATGTATGCCTATATATGTTTATATATACATATATGTATTTATGTTTGTATATTCTTATGTATTTATTTGTGTATTTGTATATTATTAATATTACTTTGTAATTAAAAATCTATTTTTATTCATACTCTGTTAGTGTTTTTTTTGTATTGATTTATTTTATTTATTTTATTTTTGCTTAAAATTTGTCTAATATTTATTTTTCTCTTTAGTTTTGTTACATGCATAATTGTTGTGTTCTTGCCTTTAATTTTATTTTGTAATTATTCGATTTGCTGTCTTTCCTGGTGGTCTGGTAGAGATTGATTTGAGCGATAAGACCGCCATTTGTACATTTTTTGTAACACTTTTGTTCTGTATTTTATGTATGTGTTTATATTGTACAATAAAAATAAATAATAATAATAATAATGTTACGTCAAAATCAATTAATTATATAGAAGCGAAATAATAAGCGTATTTTTGAAGTCATGAGATGACCATGAACTACTGACCATGAAGTGTGGTTATATTATTAAATATTGTTAAAAGTAAAAAACATTTAATATAAAATATTAGCACCTCTGTAACATTTTTTTTTCGCTACAAGTGGATAAACGCGCACTACACTATCCGTGTAAAGCTTAATCCATAAATATTAGAGCAGTGTAATTTGGAGTTCAGTCTCTCACATATTTTAAATAACCATTGCAATATTTTAACTTAACCCAGTTAATTCTTATTTAATCTAAAACAAAGTTAATTTACAAATTTAGGTACCGTAAGATGTAATGTTACAAAGTTAAAAATTTCTTTTAGTTTATTAATCTCAGTTCAACTATGCGTTAGAAATTTACCGTAGTTTTTGATTTGAAAATAGTATAAGATATTCAACCCACGTTATCGAAAGTGAATAAGGTATAAAAAATTAACATATACTGGAGTTGAGGGTACCTATTTATTTTTACTATAAAACAGACGTTGTGATGCCCTAGAAATATTTTCTCGGACAGAGAGTTCCGTATCCGTTCGAATAATAAAAGAAATAGCAAACTATTTGTTATTATTTACGAGTATCGTCTAATTAATACAGGTAATAAACACCCCTCAATTCGTTTCGAATGTCTGCTGAGTAATGGATAGATTGAAATCAAATTATCAAGTTCCTGGGTATAATTTCTGAAGTGCAGGATGCACTTAAAGAAATTGAAAATCTTTTTGAACAGCCAAAGTTGTTTTACAATTTCACAGGTATTGATTGTTATTTCTGGCTATGAACATTTACAATTGACTATAAACATCAAAAAGTGATAAAGGTGCGTTGCCAACCTGAGGCCGTAATGTTAGGCCTTGAGCAAAAGTAAGTGTATTGGCTGGCTTACCCTCCGAACCGCAACACGTCAACGACTAGCAGCATTAGCAGGCGGAAGAAATAGGTAAGGCGATGTAAAATAAGCCTTTATTTTGCTAATTCCGAGTAAGCAATGTAACTGTTGTGGCAAATAATCCTCCAAACGACACAGAGTGTGACAAGCCTAACTGACGTTCCCACCACCCACCTCCGCGACCAGAACACGAATTAAAGGCTTATTTTACATCTGTTACAATGGATTTCCGCAAAGTAACGCCTGATTCAATAAAAATAGGTAAGGCAATGGTACCGATCCGGGTGGGTCGATGCGAAACTCTACCATCGAATAGGATGTCACGGTGTTAGTAACGTTAAGCCTATGCTTGCGTCTTTCGAGCTGCCTGTCGGGAAGGCAGATGATCTGTTCTGCAAAGGAGCTCGGACTAACACGGGGAAATCGACTCATATTACAAGAACTATAATCAAATTTCGATTATAAGTCAATTAGGAATTGATATTCCTCAGAATATTCTTTAATGAAAAGTAATTGTTTTTCAATATTAAAACATGACTATTACCTTATATATTACAGTACAGTTTATAAATAAAGATTCATAAAAACAAATCTCTATTTTTACTTGTCATCGCATCACGTATGAACGAATGGAACAATTTCGCTAACTCGTTTTTATTGCGTTAGTTATTGATATTTAAATTTCCATTTTTTTTTAATTTGCCCGACCCAGGGATCGAACATGGATCCTCAAGAAGTCAAGTCCGAGGCAAGACCGCTAGACCACAGAGGTGATCTGAGAATAAACTTAATAAGCGCCTAAAACTAGCAACACAGGTATCAAGATGTTAATAGATCGTTCACTAATATCAGCGTCCGTCGGTAATTGAACCTAAGTCACGCGGTTTGTTGATGTCGCTAGACACATATGCTTACTCCTCGACCAACGAAGCTCGATTATCAAGAAATTATATAACATTAATGGTTGAAATTCAACCACAATAAATTTTAATATCTTGTTGATAAGAACGCCATCTTCATTTCTCAAGACCATCTACTTTGTTTCCAAACATTTAAGTGAGCCATCTGTGATCTTTTATCGTTATCATCAATATATTTGTTTGTGTGTGTCAAATGCAAGGTAGTGTGGGTAATGTTTTATTTATTCATTTAATGTACGTTATGAGTATTATTATTACAAAAATGTTAGCGTTCTGCACTTCACCTACACATAAAATATAAGTGTGCCGAAGGAGCATAACTCCTGCGTTCGCACAATTTTCGTAAAAAGGGGTTTAAAGTTTTGGCATCACGTATTCATATGTAGATTATTGTATATAATTAATGTTATACGAACTTTTACTTTATTTATTTTATTTTTATGATATTAGAAGGCAAACAAGCAGACGGATTTCCTGATGGTAAGAAATTCCCGCCGCCTAGAGACACCAAAAGTGGTAATGGTGTGTTGCCAATCTGAGGCCGGGATGTTAGGCCTTGAGCAAAAGTTAATTTACCGGCTACCTTACCATCTGAACCGGAACACGTCATGACGTTGTGGTGGCAGGAATAGGTAAGGCGGTGGTACCAATCCGGGTGAGTCGCTGCGAAACTGGTAGAGTTTAGTCCTAGTCCGATGTCACGATGTTAGTGACGGTAAGCCTTTGCTCGCCTTTTACGAGCTGCCTGGCAGGAAGGCAGATGGTCTATTCTGCAAAGAAGCCCGGACCAACACGTCTATAAAAAGTATATTTAGCTTATAAATATTTCTATAATTACTAAATCAAATTCTCAAAACCTCGACACAAATTACAGTCCCATTAATCGAAATCCGATTTAGAACCAATCAGGAACAAAAAGCAGTCATAAATGACAAATGGCAGCGCGACAGTATTGTGCGCTTTGTCGTAAACTATGAAATAGTTTATTTCATCACGTAGTACAGGCGGAGCGAAAATTGGTTGAATAAAAAATGTTTTATTTATTTGGTTCACTGTCATTTATTTAGTTATTTGACTTTGTCATTTCAATTTATCATATTACAAAATCGTAATCGTAATCTGTTTATATCAAAGACTATCTATTTTCGACGGCTTCTCCCGCGTTTTAATTTTATTTTACTTTTTCATGTGGAGTCGATGAGCTATCGGGACACAAATAGCTTATTCAGAGTTTAGTATGAATCACAGTTTTTTGTTGGAAGCAGACGGATTTCCTGATGGTAAGAAATTTATGCTGCCTAGATACAGCAAATGTAGTAATGGTGTGTTACTAACTTGAATCTGGGATGCTACACATTAAGCAAAAGTAAATTTCCAATCACCTTATTCTCCAAACTGGAACACGTCGACGGCAAACGCTGACGTTGTGGCGGCAGGTATATGTAACCCAGTGGTACCAATCCGGGTCAGCCGCACCATACCACCTTTGGTGTCTTTTGGCGGTATGAATTTCTTACCATCAGGAAATCCGTCTGCTTATTTGCTCTGCAATATCATAAAAAAAGTCTGATTTTATTCATTCTTTTTTGTTTTGTTCTATGTGCGTTATAGATCATTCTTTATCTCATGAGGTATGCTACAAAATAACTTGACATCTGGAATGTACTCGTAGGTACAGGTCAACTTAAGCTGGTGCTTAGATTTGGTAATATATTCAAACCATACTAATATGATAAACGTTAAAGCTCGAGTGTCTATTACGATTTATATCAATTTACTAAATTAAATCTGCAAGCGTTTATTGCAAATAGTCGCGAACTAAGACAAGGGTAAAGCTAGTTATCATGTTATTTGAATATCGAAGTGGAAGAATTTAAAAAAAATATAGGGTTATAAAACTCGGACGTTTCTTTTTTGTTAATTTATCATATAACGTTAATTGTTAATTATCATATAACGTTTAAGTTTTTCTACATCTTTAATCTTTATTTTGGATTAAGTCCAGCTACTAAAGGTGAACTAAATATAAGTCTTCCTAGTATTCATAAACTATAGCTTCATTTACTGTAAGACCATTTTACACATGACTTACCATAACTAAACATCTCTAAACTCAATGTTTTTCAACCGGAAAATGTATATCTGTATTAAATTCAAAGCTAACATTTGTATTACGAGGATGCTTGTTGTTGATATTTGTACTTTGGCAAGTAAATACTGAAAAACGAATGTATTTGTCAATATTCAGAAACAGGAGAATGTATTTAAAAGGTGTTTAAAATTAAATTATGGATTGTGGAAATAAAACCTTAAAATAAAGAAATAGTAGAATCTAGTTGACGTTTATTTTTCTGAATTTGATTCTTAGCTGGAAAGGAAAAAGAAAATGTTTTTTGAGTTCCTGTAATTGTACACCTTCCCGATTATTAAAATGCCGTTTCCCTTTTTAAAGTGGTAGACCATTTATAAATATTGAATTACAAAAATATATTCATGCCCATATCCAATAAGAATTAGGCAGGGGCACAACCAGAGCACCCACGACTAGCCGATGACACTAAGTCCCACGATGTGATAGGTGGCAAGCCTATCGCTAACCGGGCACATATCCAATCCCAAGAAACGTTTTTTTTTATTAAAAATTTGGAAAAACCCAATTTTCTTTTTTTTGCTCGGCCCAGGATTTGAACCCGGGATCTTATGCAGTCAAGTCCAATAACTGAACCGCAAGACTACAGAGGCGATATTAGAATATAATTAACTATAATTTCTTGATTCATATTAATTCTAAAGTCTCAACTGTTTTCGACAGTTTTTTTTGAACATCCACAACTTATTTCTCCTAAAAGTTATATAGCTTGACTATATAACTTTTTTTAAGAAGGCATCAAGTATATGGATTTTACTCGAAACGAATTTGTCTTTATTTTTTTATTATTTGATTTATCAACTGCGTTGCTAAAAGAACTAATAGTATCTAAATATTTCGCTTCTGTTCGTCACAGTAAATAAATTAAATGTAGCGAAAATACGAAAACATGCTTCTTTAATAATCTAACAATCACACGTGGCGTCGTTTTCTATAAATAACTAGTTGGCTTCTGGCACAATGATATGATAAGCTGCTTATTATAACAACCAATCATCTAAAAAGTAAAAATACCTTCAAATTTGAACGATTGCTCCTTTTATTAACTTTCGTATTTCCAGAAGTTGGGTATTATATTTTGAAAAATAATATTTTCTCAGCTTGATAAATAAACGAAAAATTGGAACATTTTTCTACGCAAGTGTACCTACGCGGTACCCACCGGTGCCGACTAATAATTCTCGTATAAGTTTGGGTAAATGGTTTACCGTACACAAGCACGCGATTATAAACTAACTTTATGTCAATAAATGCCTAATTATTACGGACATAGTTGCCCTCGCGTGCATATTTCCAAATATCGCTATACATTTTGTTATGGGCTGTTCGTACCAATAATAGGTCGTTTACTATTATTATTATTGCTTATTGTCTTTATTAACGATTTGGATTACAAAAATGTATATCACTATTACAAGAACATAACCAAAAAATGTGGACTTAGTACAAAAAAACTGTACATGTCCAAATATCTGTCAAAATACTTGTTGTTTTTTTTATTATACATATTTTTTTTTTTACTTTTTTGTAAGGACGGATAGTGTGATTGGGTACGATGCATGAATCTTATATTTTTAAAAGTTTTTGTAAATACCTAACAAGTTTTAAAACAAAGTTTAAAAATATGTTATTATATTTACTTAATTAAGTATCATTACGTACCAAGTAACGTGGTAACAATCATACGTATAAAATAAATTGCTAAACCAACCAATAGGCTTGTTTGTTTTTTCTTCATAAAATGATAACAAAACTTTTGTTCTGTTTTTTATTGTAATATTAAGTGTCTGGTCTTAACTATAAGTACTAAAACGTTTTTTTTTTATTTGTACCTTATCCAGACAATAAATATAATCAAAAAGACGACAAAAACAAAAATGGGGACTCATTCTTATTTTTGTGACTATAGATCAGTTTACACTTTTTTGTTTTTTCTATGAGCCTCTAATTTGAACTTTTAAGTATTTTAATTTTTTTTTGTCATAGGCTCGATTTGTTCAATCTCACAGAATTTTTAAGAATACGTACACCTGCCTTTTTGAAGATAGTATACAAGGAACTTGCTCTTTTAATAGTAATAGACATGCAACTATTACACCATAGAAGATAGATACTAGTGCGAGGGTATCTTATGTCCGGTTTGCATGTCTTACCTAATAGAAATATCGACAATACTTGCTATTTTCTACCTTTATCGATCTTCAGGAATGTCGGCCAATATTAATAATCTATCCTAATCCAAAACTTGCTGTCTAAGATTGATATTTTGATCCATTTTTATATTATCGCTTGCCAATAACATATCTTTGGACATAATAAATATGGCAATTAGGAATAGGATAGGCCGGCGGATACGCAGCTATCTAGAATGCTTGAAATCGATCTTTAGAGATACATTGGCCATAAATCGCATGAATGATTTGATGCTTTTTCAAAATTCTTCAAGTTGGCAAGCACGTTCTATAGGGTCAAACATATTATGTACATACATGAAAATTACGGTACGACGTTTGAATCTTGTGTACTGAATAAAAACTAAATGTTCATATTAAACATTACAACTCAAAGGTAAAGAATTGTCCCTTCTATTTAAAAGGAAGAATGTCCAGGATTTCAAAGATTATTAAATTTTATAGATGTGAAAGCCTAAAAGAAAACCCTTGAACGATTATTGGAGATTCTGAAAATTTGTTTAGCTATTGACCTCGAGGTCATATTATAAATGACGCAAGTTTGCCAACACAACACCCAATATGGCCATCTATTAAAGCATTTAAAGCCTACTCTTTTGTCATTAAGGTTGAAAATAAATTGGCCTGATAAATGAATGTTTTCATAATAGACATATTTATTGCTGCGCGGCGTTTATTTAGAAGGAATATTTTATAAGGACTATTAATGAATGGCTTTGGATATTAAAATTTACAACGTATTGTCTGATACCTTTTATCGGTTCCTGTTTTGTTTCTGAATAATTCATTATTGTTTAGATTTTAATGGCTTCCTTTGAAAATGCAAAGTTGTAATCCAATCTAGCACACAGTATATTATGAAAATACTTTTAATCTTTATTAAAATTATTTTTTTATGGAATTAGAATGCAAACAAACAGAATGTATTTCTGACAGTATGAAATAACCATAAATTTAGTCACTAAACATTTTTTGTTTTTTTAATTAATTTTGTGTTGTGGTTTTTTTATATGTAACAAGACAGTAAATAAATGTACAGCCTTTCTTATGGTAAGAGAAAAGAGAAACATTTAACACCATACAATTGATTACACAAACATTAATCTCTACATGATAACGAGCCGACTCAAATCTTCAGCTTGAATTTGTTACATGTTTAGAAACTAACTTTTTCTACATGGAACTGCATACTCATAGGTATCCAAAACACGTAAGTGATATACTTAGTCACAGATTGTTTTGTCACAGAAGTCGACGAGGATGAATAATATATACTATTAAACATGGAAAGATCTTTACCTTTATGTTTTCGACGATATGCCATTACTCTTATTTAGAAATTATTATTAAAATGAAACATAAGAAAAATATATTTTTTTAATCTACTTTCGTATTTATTTTTTAATGATTTTACAACTTTTCTCCAAATTTTAAAGAAAAAAAAATTCGCCCCAGACAGGATTTAAATATTTCTAGATATTTACAATCACCAAAAATACTTGTATTTTTATATTTTATCCTTTGTAAATGTATTTTATATTTCTATAACAGAATAGAAAATACAATATTTTAATTGGCCTTATGGAAATATTTTTTAAATTTCATGGAGTTTTAAATTTAATTTTTAGGGATTAGAATGCAAACAAACAGGGAGTATTTCTGACAGTAAGAAATAAAAATAAATTTAGACACCAAAGATATTGATTTTGTGTCGAGGTATATGTAATAGTACAATAAACAAATATCCGGTTTTTCTTACGGTAAGAGAAAGGTGTGGTCTGAAATACCATAGATGTTACAGATGTGTCACTATTCTGTGGCCGGATTTTTAGAGCAAGTCTGACTGCCACCTTACGCTTCGGACTAGAACATGATACTGTCATTATGGTGTCAAGAAATGGTAATCCAGCCATGAAAATAAACGTGGGAACCAACTTCAACATTATATTATTCATTATAGTCTACTCTGGCGAATTACCGAACGTAATTTATACCCACTTATATAATACTCTTATTGAATTATAATATAGTTTTTCAATTATTGATACAATTTTGGAATTGATTCCACATTTTAGTAACATATACCACAAATTCAATAAGTCATTTATGTATTAAACAATCACGAGGTAATATCTATCTATTAACAACACACGGTTTACAAACCTTTGAACAGAATCTGCAAATGCTCGTGCATTAAACAAGGACGCTTCTGGTATACATACTTAAGAGATTCCAGACAGCTTCACGAATTATACATAAGTCAAACAGACATGAGCTCTACTCCAAGTTTCCTCATTGTTATACGAGAATAATATATTCCTTTTATAATGTACTCGACTTGAATTTTGTAGCTATACATCATTGTAAGGAACATTTTATTATCTCGCTTGTTAAACCGCTTACATGTCAATAGCACTGTGACCGTATTTAGAGTTCTCTTTCGATTGGTACCACCTCCCTGCCAGTTTCTGCTGCCATAGCAAGATCATGTCAAGATCGTGTTTCGATTGGAGGTTAGATTAACTGATAAATTTGTCTACACAAAAGGTCTGAGATTCCAACTCCAAGTTGGTAACGTACCAATGATAACTTGGATGTTTACAGGAAAACTGTCAATTTGGTTGCCTCCATATCTTGTATAAAAGATCAAAATTGCATACTTTCATACATTATGTATGTACATTTCATCAACAGAGCATGCTCTTTTCTATTTCACAGCAACATTTTCTGTGAAACCTACTCTCTCTCTGATTTTATAGCTGTGAATGCAATCGGCGAGCGTAATACTGTGGCAACAATCAATTTTGCGCTATCATTACGACCGTATTTATCATACTTTCATTTTTTTTCTAACATACCTAACTGTCGCTTTATTAAACCAATGTTGAGATAAGGACATAATTATGCAAATCAAGTCTAACGCGCCAACTCAAAAAGTATCGGTTTGAAGTACCGCTCCATTCACACTATTTCCTGGATACATTCTTCGTTTTTTTTTCGTGCTTCCATCCCTGTTAAAAGTACAAAAAAGATGTAAAATTTCATTTACTTGTTCAAACACTGCATCATCAACTAAAACTCGTTTCATTGAATAACATAGACTAAATAATCTTTGAGATAGGATATGCTTGTAAATTTAGTTAACGAACACTAATAGAAGATATTTTTATAAAAGCTTTAGTTTTCACAAATTGGTAAAAATATAAGAAAATTTATTTTTACTTCGTGATATTCAGTCATATAAAAGTCAAAAAGGAAATTGTAATGCATATATTATAAAATATATCGAACAAAAACTTACTGAATAATTCTAAAAATCGTGTCGACCTATGTCGACATTTTCAGTGTATTTTTTTTAAATTTTATGATAGACTAGCTGCCCGCCCTTGCTTCGCTTCGGTTATTCAAGTTAAGTTCAGGGGGGAATGCAGTAAGCGCGCATGTCTTTGCTACGCTTTAACGATATTTAATTTTGCGCCCGGAGATTTTAACTTTTTGATAACTCATTAGTAATAATTTAATTTTTTAATTTTTGGTAGCGTAAAAAGCAATTTTGATCTAAATTACACGCATAACGTATCTAACAGATTTATTTGATTAAGGGATAATACTGTATTGTTAAAAATATGTTCTAAAGCAACCCTTCATTTTACTGTTTTTAAGTAAACGCAAAAAATGGTTCTTGTGTCGTCTTTAAAGATAGAAATATACCACCGCTTACTTTTTTTGAGATTTATTGAAGAGGAAAAATCCTAACATACATTGTTTTGTTAAAACTCAAAAGGTTTTGGCAGCGTTTTGGAGGAAAGCTCCCGATCGGCTTATTTTTTGCTGACATATTGAACTAATATCGTTGGTTTGTACAAAACATATACTTACTATACACTAAAACCTTCCTTAAGAATTGTTCTATCTATTGTTGAAAATCGAATGAAAATCCGTTTAGTACTTTTCGAGTAAATTGCGAACAGACAGACAGACGCGGCGGGGGACTTTGTTTTATAATATATATTGATTAAATGTTATTTAACATTTCTGACTGCGGCCGTATAATCAAGGTCGGTCAGAGTGAAAAAAAATATTTGGGAAATTGGGCCCTGGTTATTGAATTTATTCGAAAAAGTTCTTGTATGGAAAATAACAGCAAAGAAACCATGACCTACGGACATCGTTTATATCCATGGCTTGAGTGACCGGGTGTGTGGCCTTTTGTGTATATCAATCGCCTATCCCAGCTATCCAACGTGTATTCTTTTATTGTATATATTCCTATCCACTATTAAAAAGTTTTTTTATGACATTGGAAGGCAAACAAGCAGGCGGATTTCCTGATGGTAAGAAATTCCCGCCGTCTAGAGACACCAAAGGTAGTAATGGTGCGTTTCCAACCAGAGGCCTGCATGTTAGGCCTCGAGCAAAAGTAAGTTTACCGGCTACCTTACCCTCCGAACCGGAACACGTCATGACGTTATGGCGGCAGAAATAGATAAGGCGGTGGTACCAATCCGGGTGTGTCGCTGCGAAACTCTACCACCTAGTCAAATGTCACGGTGTTAGTGCCTATCTACTCTTACCAACCGCGAGGCTCGGATTCGATTCCAGACAGGGGCAGGCATTTTTGTGATCAGTCGCTGCGAAACTCTACCACCTAGTCAAATTTCACGGTGTTAGTAATGATAAGCCTATGCTCGCCTTTTACGAGCTGTCTGGCACAGGAATGCAGATGGTCTATTCTGCAAAGGAGCTCGGACCAACACGGGGAAAAGTAATAATAATCTCAACCACTCGAAAGATATAAACAAAAAAAATTAGAGACGCAGACGCCGACGGAGCCAGACTAAAACTTAATTTTGATTTTTGAAATTATGGTTATCAGGATTTGCTATTGTTAAAAATATTTTACAAAATCACGGTATGGGGTGGGGGAAAAACTGTAAAATGCAAAAAAAAACGTAATTCACGGATCATTTTGCCAAATCTCTTTACTAAATAATAATAACAAGTTATGTTTTGTGTCAGAATAACACAAAAAAGTAAAAAATATATATCTAAAGTAAAATTATACACAAATAGTGTTTTTTACCATCATTAGCAGCTTTGCGCGACTTTGAACCAAAAACTTTCGAATTTGAAGATGAACACAAAAAGTGTTAAAATAAACTTGCTTGAATGAAAGATACTGGTTTTTTTCCTTTACCAACCTAACACTACACAACACGATATTTTTTTATTTTCAGTTCACACGAACTTGTTTTTACAAAAATGTATTCTTATAAAATGTCATTATTTTATTCCTCTTTTTGCTATTTAATTGAGTATGCAATCTTGTCTATTGTTTTTTCTGCATTTTTTTATTATTTTTCTAGATTGACTTTAATTTAAATTTATTTTAAACTTAACTCATCTAAAAACTTCACTGTTTGTCGCTGTCTTAATTCTACTGAAATTCTTTTCGATAAAATTCCACATTTATGCAGTATAAAGTTATTTCGAAAGTTGTTCGGTTCGTTTTGGCAAAGTGCAGTGAAGTGTAGGCTGACACGTAGGCAATAGTTCAAGCCGAGACATTTAACGGTCGGGAAACTACGGCTGGTATTTTATGTTGTGGAACACCGATCATACTTTACTTAGAGGATATACTCTGTAGGATGGTCTTCCTGAAATATGTACAGGGTAATCCTGATATAAGGTTGGTGAACTGATGGTATTGTAAAATACTATTTTATTATAGCGCAAAGAATATGTGCAAGTTGTATATTATTTTTGCACTTTAATTAAAAAATTCAAGATATTTTATTTTATATGATTTCTGTGTATTTATATAGGATATCAGAAGGAATTGCCTTTTTGATGGTAAAAAATGCATGCCGCCTAGAGACCAACGGTGGTAGTGGTGTGTTGCGTGTGTAGGAATAACTTATCCTCGAAACCGGAACACGTCTACGGCAAGCACTGTCGATATTGCGGTAGGAATAGGTAAGGCGGTGGTATCAATCCGGAACTCTACCACTTAGTATCAAGGTCAGCATAAATAACCAAGTGTAAGACACACAAATTATTTTGTTACAAACATTTACAAAATAAGCTATGTGTTTGCATAGATCGATATAAAAATAGACATTTACGAGAAACTGATTTAAAAAAATTATAATTTGAAGAAAAACAAAATGATGTACAAAATAATTAAAACTCAGCTTTTGGTATCATGACCTACATACAGGATAAAGTTAATTGAATAATTAATAAACAGTAAACAAACGTAATTTAATTTTTAAGAATATTTGCAGGAAATGATAAATAAATAATAATAAATATCCCTGTACAAGTTACACAAATTGAATCTAACCCCAAAGTAAGCAAATTATATGCTTGTGTTATGGGTGTTCGTCAACGTTAGTAATACATAGAAATACTTAAATAGATACAAGAATATATTTAATAAACACCCAGACCCGGAAATACAGACATCTAAATGGTCATCACACAAATGCCTGCCCCCGTCGGAAATCGAACCCGAGCCTCGCAGTTAGTCAGTGTAGTTAGGCGTGTACGCTAGCCATTCGACCAACAAGGCGGTTAGACAAGTCATCTCAGAAATTAAAATACTACTGAAATAATAACATTCGCCTCTGTGTTCTAGCGTTCTGGCGTCGGACTTGACTTCTTGAAGTCCCGGGTTTGATCCCCAGGTCTGGCACTTAAAAAATTAAAGTTTGTGTTTTCAATTTTCTGATTCTAATAAGAATAAAGTTGGAAATTAGTCTGGTTGACAATAGACTATAACATTGTGGGACTTAGTGTCTTCGGCTAGTCGTGGGTGCCCTGGTTATGCCTTTGCCTTCCTCTTCGAGGATATGGGAATGAGGATACTCTTTTTTGTCAGAAAAGGATTTTTATGAAGAAAACCGAGAAATATGGATATTTTAAATTTAAGTTATAATAGAAAAAAACAATGATTTATTTTCTTGCATACAAAATTAAATTTAGTAAGTAGTTGTTAATATCAAGTGATTCAAAGTTCTCCAGGTCGGCTAGATATAAATAAATAATAAATTCTAGTGAACTACAATAGTTTTCATAGACCTAGACTAATAAAACAGTTTAATGGTGTGTGTTGTGTGGAGCTGGATAATTTTGGAGGTTTAGCTTCCGGTTAGTCCAATTCATTCATAGCGCACTATTTTGCCTCTTTTGTCACGCCATAATACATATATATTCTTTTGGCAGGAAATTGCAAATTAAATAATTTTTATAGGTATAGATTTCCGCAAAGTAACGCCTTCTTCTATCAATTATCAGTTTTCAAAGACGTCAAAGGATATAATATTTAACACACTTGAAAAGGACTACATCACCAAACTCAGTATCCAATACCATTTAGATTCGGACTGGATCAGCTTTCTTGGTATAGAGCTGTGAGCTGGCCGGCACAATCGATCTTTAATTACAATGAAGTCACCCGGAATTCCATTTGGATATTGATGTAAATTGTATTCATGTTAAAGCAAGCCTTTAATCCTATTGTTGGTTTAGTCTTTGATGTCATGGATAATGGATTAATTATCTATAATCTAAATTATTACAGGTGGCAGATAATAGGAGTTCTAGACGGCTGCAAATACTAGTTGTTACAATTTGTTTACTTCGGTCTGGAAGGCATCAAGCAGACGAATTTCTTGATGGTAAGAAATTCACGCCGCCTAGAGACACCAAAATTGGTAATGGTGCGTTGCCAACCAGAGGCCGGGATGTTGGGCCTCGAGCAAAAGTAAGTTTACCGGCTACCTTACCCTCCAAACCGGAACACATCATGACGTTATGGCGGCGGAAATAGGTAAGGCGGTGGTTCCAATCCGGGTGAGTCGCTGCGAAACTCTACCACCTAGTCAAATGTCACGGTGTTAGTGACGATAAGCCTATGCTCGCCTTTTACGAGTTGCCTGGCACAGGAAAACAGATGGTCTATTCTACAAAGGAGCCCGGATCAACACGGGGATTAAACGGGAGCGATTTAATCCAAATTTAAAAATAATTGGGAGATGGCAACAAAGTTTCCTTCAGGTTACCTTTGGCGTGTTTACAAAATTTTAAGGCATGTGGCAACCCAATAGGCATGATTTTACTCTATTTATATATTTTAGAAAGATGGAAACGAAATTTTGCTATGGAAAGTTGTAAAATAACGATAGTTATCCCGCCATTGCTTTTATATTCGATACATTTACATCGATTTTTTTTACAAGAGGAGGCCAACGAGCAAACGCATCATCTGAGAGAAAGTGATCACCTCCGCCCACGGACATCCACAACACCAAGAGTATCACAGATGCGTTTCCAAGTAGGTACGCTCTTTTGTTGAAGGTTTCTAAGTCGTATTCGTTCTATTCAATATATTCGATTTAGAATGTAACGGGATTCAAACTCACTCCTGCGGATTTAAACAGAGTCCATCTTATTAACATACAGGGACTAGCGAAGGAGTAAAATTAAATTGATATTATAGTCTTTATTGCATTGTAATAAAGACTTATACGAGATAAGATTGTAATAAGACCTATACGAGGTTGAGCCTTGGCGTACTTTACTCCGTATTTATTAATAAGACTTTGTGTTTAAATAAAAGCTTATAAAAGCATGTTACAAAAAGCAACATTTATAAACTTATACAACTTTAATTTTATATTCACCGTCCGTATATAATTGGCGAATCTCGTGTCCACTCCGCAATTCCGCCATTTTGAAATAACATTGAATGTAATGCAACCGCAAATCACCACAAATGTTGAACATTGTCATTAAACATTCCCGAAAATAATCATTGCTATGGAAACAATGACAGGTCGAAACCCTCGCCGAAATAATACAAAACGAAGTTAATACCTGACCGCTGGCGAAATACCGGCAGAGGCCGCAAATGAACCGCAAAATTGTACAGAACTGTCCGACTATTTCGACAATGGTCATTACAGTAGTTTAGTTCTCGACTAAAACCCTCTTAAATGACGCCTCAAATAATTTACGCACGAGGACATGTAATGTGTTTTACTAATGGTTTGATTTAGATTGTTTGTTGCTAATTTGGACTTTTACTGGTGATAGAGTGCTGTACAACTTGCCCGGGTAAGTATCCAATGGTTTACCTATTCCTATCGTAATGGCTGTGTTATATTCTGGTTCAGAGGGTATTAGTTATAATAGTTGAAAAGTTACAACGGTTGTACAATGACCGTTTCATGATGATGTGGATGGTGAGCATTGGCTCACCGTCACTAGCACCGTGACATCTTACTAGGTGGTAGAGTCTTGCAACGACTCGCCCGAATTGGTCCACCTTACCTATTCCTGCCGCCATAACGTCAATGCCTGCTGTTGACGTGTTCCGGTTAGAGGGTAAGGTAGCCGGTAAATTGACTTTTGCTCGATGCCTTACATCCCGGCCTCAGGTTGGCAACGCACCATTACCACCTTTGGTGTCTCTAGGCGACGTGAATTTCTTACCATCAGGAAATCCGTCTGCTTGTTTGCCTTCCAATATTATAAAAAAAATGCGTATTTCGTCTACTATTCGTTAGGTTATTTTTTTTTATGACTATGGCAATATTTGCAACAAATACGATGTATTTTTATTTTAGCGCTTGCCTTGTGCTTGAGTTAAAATTCTTTGTTTTTTCTTTCTTTAAAATTTATAGAAATATACGATGTAATTAATTAATTAAATGACAAAATTAACAATTAATCAATTTAAACAATCATTCGAGGTCATTTGGGTGGAAACAATTAGTATTATGTTTTCAAATCTAAATCAATCAGAAAGTATATCTTACATACAATATTTTATCATTCGAGAAATGTTGTATATAATGTTCACTGACTGACATTTGATATTTCATAGGTATACGCGAAATTACGACTTTTTTTGTACTTGAACTTTAGGTATGCTGCAGAGGTTCTTTGTTCTTTACAAAAGCCAGCTTAAGATACAAGACAGCTTAAGCTATAACTACAGTGTTCTTATGTCAACCGGGTAACAAGTTATCGAAATTAGTTGGACCTTTGATACTGATAGTTATCATGTATGTAATTTTAAGGGTGTCTTAAAAATGTTTACAACATAGTATGTTACGTAAAGGTATCATATAATGACTTTGTCGTGTTCCAGTTCAGAGGTTTGTGTATCCGAGAGACTTGTACAATTAACGTCCCGGCCATATGACAGCAACGCACCAAAAAATGATGGTGTATATAGGCCACAGTAGTCTCTTACTATCAGGAGAACCGTGTACTTGTTCGATGTCCTGACATCTGTGTGACATGTGACATCTTGGAGATGTCTGTTTACGTGAGTACGTAAACAGACATCTCCAAGATGTGACGTCAACTGCACTAGAAACTTACTCCAGTTGATCACCCAAAGCTAAGACTAATCACACATTTTAGCCATCTGTGGCGTATGCAGGCGATGTGTCTTTCAAGCCAAAAGAGAATCTACGTGTTCGCCTTTTTATATTATAAAAAGACATAGGCTGTAAAATAGATGACATAATATCAGGTTTTTCTTCACCAGATAATTCCAATTCCATGCCATACATTTACTGTTATTACTTGTCACATAGCAATATCGAATCATCTTTTATCCTAATGCTATTAATTTTTCAACGGCACCCGGAAAAAGTGTTTCCCACCATATGTTACCTCTCATATCTCACGATTACAAGACGATCGGAAAGCACGTATCCAATCCCCCCACGTGTCAAAGGAATAAAACAAGAAAGCTTAGAGTATTTTGTAGTATAGAGTTTGCGCGTGAGTTTGAGCTACAATTACAGAGTTTATTAAATACGGTGAAAACTTAAACGAATTTCCAAATCTATTAAAATTAAAATAAGGAAGCTTAGAGTATAATGTTATTTAATAAAAAGTAGTTTAAAAAGCTAAAATTTTATTTAAAATAAATGTGTGTGTCGCAAGGATAGTACGCAACGATACTAATACATGATAAGTTAATAGAGTAACCGCCTTATCATAAAAATATCTAGACGTCTGTTTAGTTAAACACTGTTTGAAAATGACATCTTTTCAATAACATGCCACAATGCAACAGTATCAGCATGTTATTTTTGAGAATCCAATTTTAGACACTGTTAAGTAAAACGCTTGTTCAACTGATTTTTTTTTGTAATAAGAAGGTAAATGCTTTTTAGCAAATCCACGTAAACGCAAGTGAAACATTCTATGCTAAAACATGCTCTTAGTAAGAATGATAAAACTACAGTATTTTCAGTAGTAAAGAGTACATTTCTCATGCAGAATTCACCAACTTTTCCTTTCGATGTTTATCGTAAGACTGCGGCTCACGTAACTGGGAATAAATCTCTTTTCTTACGCGAGTTTCAAATTACTTACGGATTTAAAGGCTTTTCTTTTGGATCTGTTTTCACATTATCTAAATTATCTAATTGTATATTTTTATGGCTAAATATATATTTTACACATATGTAATGTAATAAGTTACTAAAGAAAGATGGCCAAATCGCACTTGACGACGAAATGATGACATTTACACGTCATGTCACGATATGACATTCACACGAAAAATGCCCTTGTTTAATTAATTAAAAAAAATATTTAAAAAACACATGAAACATATCTTTAAGTAGCTACAAAAAACACGGGTTGCACTCCGGGAGTGCCGGCAGAAGTCAAAACTTGAATATTAACGTTTGCATTTTTGATATTTTGGAATGGTTAGGGAATAATTTTGCACGAATTATCAGTATGAAAGTACTATATTTTTGTGTGGTAGGATACAATATTCATGACAACACGAACATTCGCGTAAGCGCCCTGCGCCGTCTTACAAATTTTCGATCAGGTCACGTATCCTGACATGAGTTTAGAAGTTTTTACCCATTCCAAAAAAAGTGCGCAACGCCGCTTAAGAAGTTTTCACTTCAAAAGTTTTCCGTTTGTTTTTGTTTTTGTAGCTTTGTACGATTCATTTCACATATGAAATCACTTGGTAATGAAAGTCTGTAATCTAGTTTACCAACAAGTTCTCCAAGTTTTTCTGTGATATTACTGTAAAATGTAATTAACAAGCAATAATGTTATAGCGACAGGTGTAGGTTAGGCAATCCGAGCAAGTAATCGAAAAACTCGACCCGCTTAAGCTCGGTTCCTATAATCAACGAACCGTAATCCGTTAGTACTATAAACATTGGTAGTTTGCCTAAAAGTGACGAAGCGTTGTTCATAATTACACAAAATACATATAATATCATGTGTTGATTTGTATTTATTTTACTATTTAATGTTAGGTTTAAATGTGTTAGCAAATGTTTAGTAAATGTTTTTATACACTCATTTAACTATTCTTACAAATGGGGTTAGGTTGACTTGTAGAGAATGCCATGAAGCATTAAGGGGCCATATACGCTAAAATACGTCAGCAGTTTACTGTTTTTTTCATACAAAGCAATCATGTATCTTGCTGACAAAAATACACAAGATTAACATGAATATGCTTTACTAGACTAGTGTTTCCAAAACACGATTCATTTCACTTTGCTTGATAGAAAAAAATCAAAAAGTTAACCCTTTTTTGAAATCAAAACGCAATGTCTACTTCAAATATGAAAATATCGACACCAGATTTAACGTTAATATTGATAAGTACTATACATACTATACTGCATACATACTATACTACAGTTATATACTTTTATCAAATTACTTTTATAGTGCCAAAAATAGTGATTAGTCGCTTAAGACGTTTACTTTAGAGCGCCATTGTTCATAGTAATCATGGAACGGGGGGCGCTCTTCTGGCTGACTGAGTATGGGGCCTTAAGTCCACCTTTCTACACTACCACTACATAGTATAAAACAAAGTCGCGTTCTCTGACCCTAAGTCCTTTTGTATGCTTAAATCTTTAAAATTTTTGGATTTTGATGAGGTTTTTTTAATAGATAAAGTGATTGAAGTGGAAGGTTTATATGTGTAATTTATACCCGTGCGAAGCAGGGCGAGGCGCTATTAGTACTATAATTTTAATCATAAATAGTAATATTAAAAAGTTTCAAGTTAACAGTCGTTAACGAACGACTGTAGTTAGATTTATTTACTTTAAATACGAATTTACTATTTGTACAAAAAACGACCAATCGTAAGCAAAACGACTCGTTTGTTGAAATCAGAACCGAGCATTAGTCGATTTATTTAAATTCATTTTAAATGTTGCTTATCCGCAGTTGGTAATCCAATAGCACATAAAATTTCAATGCAGGATTTTCAGTAGTCGAACTTAAAATTGAATAACTAAAAATCCTCCATACACTATTACTAAAAATTCCGCACAGAATAAATGATAGTGCAGGCGGTCAATGGAATTGGCCTATTATATTGTCTATCAAAAGCCAATAGGATAATAACTTTGTCCTTTTGTTTTTAATATTATGTACAAACCCTGTAAAAGTTTTAAATTCAATTTTGTAGTTTATTACAGTGGACCGCCACGTTGGCCGAAGGGTTTGCGTATACGCTGACCTCCAATGACCAGGGGCAGGCATTTTGCAAAATAAAAATCGATATTTAAAAAGTATCATCACGCCTACATCCTCGAAGAGGAAGGCAGAGGCACAACCAAAACCCTAGACGAAGATACTAAGTCCCACAATGTAATAGGTGGCAAGCATATAGTCAATCCGGGAATCAAACCCGGGACCACATGCCTTCAAGTCCAACGCTTGGACCGCTAGACCACAGAGGCGACATTCGTGTCTGGGCTTTTATTGGTTTGATTTTGCTACTTTGTATGTATTTCTGTGTATTAATATAATTAAATAACTAACACCTTTACCCAAGTATATATTTGCTTATTTTCTCTTTATTTACTGTTCGTGCCCGTGACTTTGTCTATGTAGAGTTTAAGTTAATTTATTAATTTACAAATTTTCTAAAATAAAAGTAGCTTAGGTTACTGTTTGTCATATCAACAATACGTATCACTTGTACAGTACTGAGCACCTGCCAGTGAACATCCTTTTCACATCGATTCAGTTGTTTCAGAGATTGGGCGAAACAAACAGACAGACCGAAAGACGGACAAAAAATGTAAAATATTATTTTGCACCGTATATACATTCATATGCATGTAGTAGAGCTTTATTTTTACATAACAAAGTGACAATCCAATTTTATTTATTTTTTTAGATTAATTGACTTCCAAAAACGAGGTTTAATTCGACAACATGTTTTTTTATGTAAATCACCTTATGATTTTAACTTGGAACATAAAGGAGATGAACCGATTTTGATGAGCTATAACATAGAAATATATTAGATATTCATTATATTACTATGATTAAACGAGTTCTCGTAGGTAAACGTTACTTCAAATTAGTTACTAATACGTAAGCAAAGCTACGTACAACTGCATGTACTTAACAATGCAATTTGATTTTGATGAACGTTTTTGTAAAGTGGTGCTTCTAAAATGATTTCATTTAAATTTGATAAAAAATTACCATTGGTTTATGAGTTATATTGAGGCAATGGTTTCACTGTAGATGTTTAATTTTATATGAAGTAGTATTTAATATGCTGTGGGACATTATTTGCTAGCATTCGAATTTTATAAGAGCATAAAGTTTATTTTAATGTATTGTGTATGTACATCGAAACTAATGCTATAAATATAGAAATTTTGCTCTTTAACTGTTTATATTGAAATACGAGCAGTAGCAACGAGTCTATTACGAGCAGTAAAATAATTTAGTAATTACATTATTTTAATAGGTATTAGAGCTCTATAGTGACTTTTTAGTGACATTCATTGGTTGTCCGCATTTTGATCTGCACCCTAGTTGTAGAATATACCATCTGCCGTTCTGCCTAGTAGCTCGTAAGAGGCGAACAAAGACAAAACTGGTCATTATCAAGACCACTTGGAGTTAGAGTGCTGTGTAGAAACTTGCCCGGGTAGGGATCCATTCTATTCAGCCTTATTTATTCCTGTAGCCATAATAAGACAGCCGATAGACTTTCACAATTGGCCTTACGTCCCGGCCAAAGAGCAGCGACGCACGTACAGCATCTATGGTGATTTACCAGTGATGGTGTGGTTATGTCTGACCATCAGAGGAGCAGCTTCCTTGAACGATGTCTTTTGCAATAAAAAAAAGTTGTAGTTATAATATTTATCTTATATCGCCTCTGTAGTCTAGCGGCATATGGCCGGTATGGCAGGTATTGGGTTCGATCCTCGGATCGAGTAACAAAAAAGGGAAAGGTTTCCGTATAAAAAGACGTTGCCTGGGATTAGATATAAGCTCGGTTGGATATTGATTTGCTACCTATCACGTTAAGGGTCTCTGACTTCTGGTTGTCGTGGGCACCCTAGTTTTGTATCTTCCTACCTTTTCGTTCATACGCGCGTGAGGATACTATTTTTATAATTATATATTTGGAATCTATACTTGTAATCGTCGACACTTGGTGGAATTCCATTGTATAAACACTTTTTTGCGGTAAACATTTGTACGTGGCCACTATACACTTTATTGAATACTTTTTGTCACTCTATAGCGTGAAGAGCGTGAAGATACTTTTTTATAGCCAACCGGTTTCAAATTATACAGCATCATCAGGGCTTTGTAACTAAAGATAGGAACCGGACTTAGCTTTTTATGCTTATTATGGATAAATACAAGCGTTTACCTCAAAAAAGTGTGTACTTAATTATATCTTTATTGGTGGCCACCAATGGTAAACACGTGTTCCGGTTCGGAGGGTAAGGTAGAAGGTAAACTTACTTTTGCTCCTATCTATATCTATCTATACTATCCTGACTTCAGGTTGGCAGCGCATCATTACCATCTTTGGTGTCTCTAGGCGGCGTGAATTTCTTACCATCAGGAAATCCGTCTGCTTGTTTGCCTTCGTTTAACATAAAAAAAGGTATAATGTACACCGTTAACAAGATTATAACATTAAATTTCGCTTTGGTCGTAAAGTTATATGCCGCAGTCGTTAACAAGTCTGTGGTAATTACTACAGCAACATCATTACCATTAAACGTCCTGTGATTGCATTTGTGCAGGTAACTTATATAACGCCCGGTTCCTATAATCAACGACAATCCGTTAATATAACTATTGGTAGTTTGCCTAATTCCCGGTTCCTATATTCAAAAAACGAGTCGTTTTGATTACGGATGGTAGTATTTTGTAAGCTTAGTAAGATTACTAACAATGGTTGCTCGTTTCCAACTATTGATTCTAAACATTTTTTGAAAATATTGGTAACGCTCCGTTACTTTTGAACAAACTACGAAAGGTTTAGCTGACGGATTACGATTCGTTGATTATAGGAACCGGGCATAAAAGTAACGAAGCTCATAGTTGCACAAAATTCGTAGTTAACAATCGATAACGAACGACCGTAATTAGATTTATAACTTTTCGTATACAAAACTATCTTTCGTAATCAAAACGATCTGTTTCTTCAATATAGGAACCGTGCATGAATTCTAGGTTAATACAAATTATTTTTCTAACGAAAAACCCACTCCATAGTCACTTGCCTATTCGCAATTGATTACAATGTTTTTACCACCTTACTAGATGAAAACACTATCAATTTTATTTTATTTTTTATTTTTATGATACTGGATGACAAATAAGTGACCGTATTTCACGCCGCCTAGAGACACCAAAGGCTGTAATGATACGTTGCCAATTTGGGGCCGGGACGTTAGGCCTCGAGCACAAGTAAGTTTACCATTTAAATTATCTTCTAAACTGGAACACGTCAACGGCAAGCACTGACGTTATGGCGACAGGAATAGGTAAGGCAGTGGTACCAATCCAGGCGAGTCGCTGCGAAACTGCATCACCTAGTCAGATGCCACAGTTTCTGTGTCAGTGACGCCTATGCTCGCCTTTTATGAGCTGCCTGGCAAGGAAGGCAGATGGTATATTCTGCAAAGAAGCCCTTACCAACCAATTATTAAAAACCTTAACAAAACTCACTATGTTCTTTACCAATGACGATGAACGAAACTTGAATGGTTAAAATAGATGTGTCTAGGAAAACTAGTTTAATGAAATATCTTCAATCAACAGACCAATTTATCCATAAAATTACATATTATATTAAATCATTGATTAAACAATATAGATATTATAGATGAACATTAAACAAGTAAAACCGTTAAACATGAGCGTAAATAAATGAATTTGTGTGCAATGTGATAAGTATCATTATTCAAAATCATGAAAATTTTATTCAAAAGCTATTCATTATATTTCTGAATGAATTCAAAAGTACTGAAAAAGTCTAACTTTATCATTCGTAAGATGTCAGCTGTCAGCTGAATGAAAAAACGACGAATGAATGATAGATGAGACACTTTTATAATAAATGTTAATTGGTGTTAGATGACTTTGAGGGTTATAAGAATGGCGGAAATGACAGGAAAAAGGCAGTCTCTAAAAATGTTGTTAAAGTTTAGTTGCTTATTTATATAAACATATTTCATGTTTTGTATTATTTATTAAACAATTAACCGTCGAACATAGTGTTGCTAACTGTAAAATTGCGAAATTTTTTTTTGCCAAATGAGAATTTTGGGAAATATTATTAGTATAAATTATAAATTTAGCTTGTAAAAAGAAAGTCTGAAAATAATGAATACAAATACAATTTTAAATAACTTGCTTTTACGGAGTTATTTCAAAACTTCTTCTTCTTCTTCTTGTCCTGCGTTGTACTCGTTGTTGGGCATATAAGGAGGGAATTAATATTTAGAAGGGTTTGTAGCCATATCAACTATAATTTTGTGATAGATAGTAACATTTAACGAAACGACAATAAAAATACATACAAATAAAGTTTAACAATTCAACGAATAGTGATTTTTATTCGTTATATGTTTTTATATATATTAAGTAATGTATCATACTCGTATTATAATTAAGACATTACTTAAAGCTCGGTGAAGTTGCATAAAATCGCGAGATTAGCAACAATTTAGTCATTAAAAAAAAAGATCTTTTAATAATACTGAAATCTATATTTATGCAATTTGAATCAAAATCTGAAATTAAAAATGTACAGATCGGTTTTAATCCGTTTCATGAGAATATTCGTTTTCTAAGACATCAAAATCACGTTATATACAAACATACTACACTGCACTTATATATCTTCCCACATAGGGGGACCAAAAACGGAATAAAGGTTTTAATATTAAAACCAAATCAATTACAAAACAGTCTCGTAAACGCCTTGGATATATATTTCAAAAATTAAAGCAAATTAACAGAAGGAATTTTGTGCACTGGCGAATCGAAAAGATCGGAAACATTGCACACGTTTATATATTTTTGATTTACAGTTATTGCCGACAATACGTGCCACCTGAACACAGCCTGCAATGTATTATTCGCGGCCTTTGTTTGCCGTGATTGCGCCGTTTCGCGCCAATTGCTATTATTGGAGTTTTGGAATTACTATCTATAGAATACGCGCAGACGTTACGTCACAGACAAAAAGGCTTTACATGAAACTATATAAAAATAACAATTATTACGACTTCGAAATAAATAATGGTTATTAAATAACGTTTAATGAAATTCTAGTTACTAAAACGGCTCACATCAAAAAAACATGTTTGTTTTAGGATCTCTTCAGTAGTGACATATTGGGTAAAAAACATGTTTTTTTTTAGGATCTTTTCAGTAGTGGCATACCCAATAATTAGAATTTTTTGGATGATATTTTAAAGTAAACAAGCAGACAGATTTCTTGTTGGTAAGAAATTCACGCCGCCTAGAGACAGCAAAGGTGGTGATGGTGCGTTGAAAATATTAGGCCGGAATGTTAGGCCTCAAGCAAAAGGAAGTTTACCGGCTATTAAATTATTAAATTATTATTAAACTATTAACCCTCCGAACTGGAACGCGCTAGCGGCAAGCGCTAAATAGGCGTCCGGAATAGGTAAGACGGTGGTATCCATTAGGGCGAGTAGCTGCGAAAGTCTAAGTAAAGTGCACTAAAGGCTTGAGACTAAAATGAAATAAATATATTAATTGAGTGAAATTCTATATATATCAGAAATCACACTAAATTATCTGAAATAATGTGTGCAATGTTGCGTCGGAAAGATAAGAAACATTGCATACGTTTATACATTTTTGATTTACAGTTATGACCGAGTATACGTGCAACCTGAACACAGCCTGCAATGTATTATTCGCATCGATTGTTAGTTGTGATTGCGCCGTTTCGCACCAATTGCTAATTTTTGGGATTTTGTAATCGTTATCTGTATAATACTCGCAGACGCTATAATATCATTAGGTAGGCCTCTCACTAGTCTAGTTATAAAGGCCAAATATAAAATTTGCGTGATTCAAAATTAGAATGATCGTTATTACAAATCTGTTGTCTGATTGAATGTACAAAATAAAACGTAGTAAACTTATATTAATTGAGCTCTCAAATTTATAAAATTATGAGGTTAATAAAAACTGCAAGTCATATTTCATACAATTCGGTTAATTGATATCGATATATAAGAGAATAATAGCTATTGCAAAGGTAGTTTTCATTTGAGTTAAATTTATTTACACACTTAAATTATTTTTTTTGATATAAAATCTTGTAACAAATAAAAAAAGTAAAACTTTAAATATATGTAATAAAATAATTGCATCATCCAAGAAATGAAAATAGAAACGAATCTGGTTTCTAACAGTATATTTAATTATCTAGTTTGTCATATTTACAAGCTAAATTTAAAATGAACTTACATAATGTTTTGACATTATTAGTACACACTTATTTTTCTTCCGGTTTGCAAAATGGTATTTCTGCTTGGAGAAATTCTGTAGATTGAATTAGAATCTTTATAGTTCGAAAGAAATGTATACGAGCCATTTTTAGAATTAGACAGTTGCATTCAGAAAATACACTTTATATACAAAAAATATGTATATTGCATGTCTATTCTCACATACAACCAAATTTGTAATAATCTTAAATGACTGCTATTAATAAGATTTCGAAAAAAGGTGTTTTGAATTGCTGTTTCAGAAAACATACCTATTAGGCCCACTTGCAAGTTCTTAAGTTAAATGTTTGACTCAGAGTTATCTACTAACTCGGGTTAAATTACTTTAAATTTGACAGTTTAACTCATTATTAAATTTTAACCCAGGAACGTGCAAGTGGCCCTTACAGAGTTATAAATTTTCTTGCCGTCAAGTGCAAATAACAAAATATATCTAAAAATATTAATTTAACATAATTTCAGAAATCGTGATTTCTAAAGAGTTTGTTTCGCCATTTCTTCTCCTGCCTGGCTAGGTTTGGAAACATTGTAAACAGTTGTAGTACAAGGCAGATAGGTTATGTTTCTGGTTTTAAGAAGTTTGTTTTGCCGTTTCTTCTCCTGACTGGCTAGGTTTGAAATCGGTGGTAGCTTACGATCAATAAAGTTAAATTTGTTTACATTTTAAGATTGTTTGTGATAAATGATTTAAATGTAATTAATTTAAAAGAAATAATATAAAAATATCTGTAAAACAGTTAATTTCTTTTATAAATTTTATTATAATAATATTTTTTTTTAAATGAACAAATAAATATCCTTGGATAAGTTATACGAATTGAATCCAACCCCAAAGTAAGCAAATTATATGTGTAGTGGTTATTCAATGATCCTAGTACATAGAAATACTTAAATAGATAGGTACCATAATAATTTTAATAAACACTCAGACCCCGTCAGGAATTTAACCCGAGCCCCCTGTTGGTCGATGTAGTTAGGCGTATACGCTAGCCACTCGACCAACGAGACGGTCATATTTCACATTTCATTCAATATTTCATTACTATATTTGAAAGGAAAAATACACGTAGGTATGACGTAGCACTAATTTTGTAACGATAATATCCGAGTTTATAAAAATTAAAGAATACCACAGTCACCCTAATACCTACGTGATTTGATGAAATCTTATTTTAACCACATTCCCATAAAAGTTTTAGTATAACGTTTATATGAAGAGTGCATTCGTCGCTTCGACCGTATGCGTTAAACATTGTTTGCATTCTCTCATCTCTTTTTTCAAGTTTATATAAAAACTCTGAAATATTCGCTTTTAAATAATGGCAATTTTATCGGATGTGAAAAAAGCTGCAAACTCGATTTCATTCACGCTATGATTAAAACGCATCGATTGATTATCTCGAATAAAGAAAATTCAATATCCGTCGTATAACTGCTGCCTATCATTTCGATTCCCATTGTTGCCGAAACATCCATTGTATAATTGCAATTACGAACTGCTAGCTGCTAATTTTGGTTTCAATATAAAAGCGGAAGTGTAAAATGAAGCACGCAATATTTTCGTGTATTCATTTGGGCTGGGTTTTTGAAATACCGACTCTACTCAGTAGTAGAGTGGAAGTTGATAAAATGTATGTGACACCATCTCTAAATCGTTAACTTGTATTACATAATATATACAGACATCCTACATATCTTCACGCCAAGTCCCTCACGGGATAGGCAGAGAGTATCGAGTGCCAGACATCACAATCTTGACAAACCTGTCTGGCTTCCTTCAAATTCATAACCCTTTTCATACAAACACGCCGGTTTCGGAGTCTCTTGACATCAATCTCGGATAATATCCGAGTGATCTGATCGTGGAATGTCAGCCTTGGTCTCCCCGGGTACCTACATCCATCCACATTCGCATTGTATATTTGCTTTGTCAATCTTTCATCTGACATTCTTTCCACATGATCGAACCAGCGGAGCATGCCCTTTCGCATTTTAGCTTATATTATAAAATAAAATAACTGACAAACTACGTTTTACTACAAATTATGTATCTTGTATTAAATCTAAATTTATCTAGCTGTTTTAGTTACCCGCTAGCGGCGCTGAATAATACCACACGCTTTGTTAAAGTTAACGCAAACGCGTAAACTAAATCCTTACGAAAACTTACACTAGAGCTACAATATACTCTGTGTAAACTTTAGTCTAATGAGAATCTTGTCAGTGTTTCATGTCCCGAGGCCGGCACCAGAGCCTTAATCTCACGGGTCTTGTAAAGAAACAATGGAAACTCCTAAGGGGTTTTGTTTAAACGCCAGTAAGCAACAATGAGAAGGTTTCGCATGATTAAACTGTTTGAAAAGCAAAAGATAAAAGACAGATATCTAGAATTATAATATGTCGCCCTCTAAAGTAAATTTTTAATTTAGATATAAAAATACAAAACAGTAACAAAACTAAATCTGTAGGTAAAATGTTTTTAAAACAATGATTGCTTCGTATTGTATTCATGACAAAGAGTTTATAAAGAGGTTGTTTACATTTTATTTGTTTATCTGCAGTTCACTTTTCATACAGATACTATTGAACTGATTTTTAATATATTAAATAATCGGATTCTTAATAAAAACTGGGTTGACATTAAGGATACTTAACAGTGTTAGTTCTTCTTTTTTCGTTTCCGTAACTAACAACGTCAAGTCACTTCAGTGTGAACAAAGTTGAGGAAGAGAAAAACTATTAAATTATTTTTTACAATTGAGATATTTTAAATACGAACGAAAAAGCACTTTAAAAATGCTTTCTAAAACGAATAAAAATAAAATAAACCATAAAACAATAACCTCATTTAAATTATGCCTAAGGATAGATATATCATAACTAGTAAAATGACGATGCGACGCCGAATTTTTAAAGGTTAATTAACCCTTCTCTTAAATTCCTATGTCAAAGCTCTTTGAAAACACAGTATGAGAAAGATTATATTTATTATACCAATGTTAGACTGTTTGAATAAAGGGATAATCGAATTCAAGACACTTTAATTAGTTAACAATAAATCTCCGTCCTATTTTAATTAAAATTATTATTTTTTAATTGAGAAGAGAAAAGTATATGTATTGGAAATATATGTGAAACATTTGTCTACAACTAATGACCTGTCATCCATTTTAATTCTTGCCTGTCTAGTCTGTGAGCATTATCAGAAACAATTACTGAATTAATACTAATTTGAATTTAAAGTAAAGGGGTATTACTTAAAAAAAACTAATGAAGTAGGAATTAAATTGCTGACGTTAAAACGATCAAAAAGCGTTAACCCTTAACGACGCAGGACTCGGCACAATTTAGTCATTACGAGGGGTGTAAACAATGAAACATTCATATCATTTATAGACTACAGGCCCATGCCAAAAATAGATGGGTCATATGAACCACCAGGTGACGTATATAGGACGATATAAGAGCATAAAATAATAAGATTCAGCACTATGCCGTCATCGGTAAGCTGTCCAACTGAGTGCAAATGAGAATCCAGAAATGCAGATAGAGTGAGTCCATTTTGGTCACCTATTTTTGGCATGGGCCTGTAGTCTATTAACTATGTCACATTTTTGTAATACTTTTTCTATGCTTATGACAAACACTCACAATTTTTTATAGAAAGAATAAAAAAAACACCTGAGACAGGATTCATCATTTTTTGCTAATAAAATACGGTACGAACTTAAATGCTGTCTCGGGTTATTTTTTCTATTCTTCTGAAATTTTTACTTAATAAAGAATTTGAAAAATTTCGTACATTTATGATAGATATACTATGTCATATACAGTGTCAAAATTTGAGCGACTAACCATAGATCTAGTAGCATATTACATCTATTGCCATAACAGTAGACATTTTGTAAGAGTAAAGACAAAAATTATCTCTCTTTTCAGTTTGATTATAGACTTACAGCTTTACCGACGTATCTGATCAGTAAACAATGTCGCTTGTGTAATGTTTAGTGTTTGAATAAGAAATTTGCCTAGAAAATAGCGATGGTAACAACGAAATATTACAAAAAATATAGTTGTGGGAATTTCATTTCGGTGCTCACACTTCAGAAGCTGACATCGGAATGACGTTAAGTGAAATAGCGACTTAGTTTTTCCAATGACAAGACGACAACAGTTTTTAAAACACGTAATAGTGTCTATTGTGTTTATATTCCTCATGGTTTTCATTTATAAAATAGTACTTGCGCTCGACATCTACATTTATGTATGTACATTTTTAAGACTTGTCTTAATTTTGTTGAAGATGGGGTAAAATGTACTGGAAAGTTTCATCAAATATGTATTTTCAAAAAAATTTTTTAATTTTTTTAATAAAAAAATCTATTATTTCGATAGCTATTTCGGAGTATAGAGAAAATAGCAGACACGACATTTAATAATAAATTTCATTTCCATTTACATACATACATATATTCACGCCAAGTCCCTTACAGGGTAGGCAGACAGTATCGAGTGCCAGAACTCACGATACCTGTCTGGCTTTCGTCACATTTTTATACTAACACGCCGGTTTCGGAGACTCTTGATACCACCCCCGGATAATATTCGAGTGATCTGATCGTGGAATATCAACCTTGGTCTCTGCGGGTATCTAAATCTATCCACATTCGCATTGTATATATCTGCTTTGTCAATCTATCATTTAATTATAAATTAATTTGTACTGTGAACATATAGATATTAATAACAAATTCGATACTAAAAAATATTTAGTCATTTACGAGCTTTTTTCTTTACATACCTACTACTGTTATAATATTGTATTATACATCCATGTCAGTTTATATTCTGTCTGTCGAAAACAGAAGAACATTTGAAACACGCTAATAGTCATTATAAAGGGAGTGCGTAGTAAACATCTAATAGTGTTAAACACATGTAACTATTACCCAAAGTGCTCCGATGAGAGTCAACGTGGGATGGCATTATGCATGAAGTGGCAAGCGACAACTTTTCTGTCACTTGTCACAGAGGGGATCATTTGTCAAGCGGCGGGACTGAAAGTTTGAAATATTTACACCCGGGTGGTTACAATGCGGTTGCCCTGCTTACTTTACTTTGAAAAATTGTTGTCGACGAAATGTTGTTTACGTTTTATGAGAATGCTTAGCATTTTAGCTGCGAATTTAAATTTGGAGTTAGGAATTCAAATGAATAGTGCTTGTTTGCATTCGTTATTTAAAATAAATAAACTTTAGTCAGTATCAATTTTTTTCAAAACCAGTGTGTTTGATATAGTTCTTTAAAGTTTCTGACGCTCTTACTAACTTATTTAAAGTACTTTAATACGTTAAAAATAATGAAGTCCTACATTTAAGGTGGGCTACAATGAAATAAATGTTCTTGAACAAATTATACTAATAACTATTGATATAGTTGTAGCCCAATGTTAGCAAGTTTTAGGGCAATTAAAACACAGTAATAATTTTGATAAACAGCTACACCTTAAATTGAAGATATCGACGTTTTTTTATTTATTAACTCTTACAAAGAAGAGGGTAGTTCTAGGTTTTGTCATGTCTATACATATGTAAGTGTCTGTTTTTTTTAATGTTATAGGAAGGCAAACAAGCAGACGGATTTCCTGATGGTAAGAAATTCACGCCGCCTAGAGACACTAAAGATGGTAATGGTGCGTTGCCAGCCTGAGATCAGGATGTTAATCCTCGAGCAAAAGTAAGTTTACCGGCTATCTTACCCTACTAACCGGAACACGCCATGACGTTATGGCGGCAGGAATAGGTAAGGCGGTGGTACCAATCCGGGCGAGTTGCTGCGAAACTCTACCACCTAGTCTGATGTCACGGTGTTAGTGATGATAAGCCTATGCTCGCCTTTTACGACCTGCCTGGAAAGAAAGGCAGATGGTCTATTCTGCAACGGTGCCCGGACCAACACGGGACAACAGAATTTTGAAACGGTTTTTAATACGGTTTTTTTTTATTTGAAATTAGACATGATCTAGGGGGTTCTTAGCTATTAGTACTTGTAAGTTTTGTAGGAGATTATTGAACATTCTTAATTATTGTGTTATTATTGATATTTTAGTCTTCAGTATACGAAAACATATGTGAAAAGGTAAATTTAACAACGGTAAGCTGAGTTTACCCTAGGTGATAAAAACACATGGATATTGATTAAAGTAATACAAGAAAAAAAAACAAAGATTAAATGGATCATTACCACCAAGGTCACTGGTTAAATTTTTATGTGTATCATAAAATCTACGCTACGTGTTACCAAATTGTAGAAATGGCAGCTTTTTTACCCCGATTTATATCTTCAATATGTAGAAATTGTGCTACTCTAATCAGACAAGCGAAGTCGCGCATGTGGTCTAATTTTGTATTTTTTACGATGGTTAACGAAATAAGAGTTTCAATTAAAGGAAATAAGTTTTAATAATGTTCGCAAGTACAATAAAGTACTCGTAATCTTCCCAAATTCGTTAACAATTTTCTTTTAAGTAGCAATAATGGGATCAACCTTAAGCAATAATTTTTAGACTACGCAGATTGAATTCTAAATTTTTAGATACGAAATTTGTAGTACGTAAAGGTAAGTAAATTTCTAGTAAAAAGTTGGATATTGCTTTAAATTTCAGCTTTCTTCTTCAATTTTTTTGTTAATTAAATAGTAATAAAACTGCAAATTCGACTCCAATGTTAATACTATATTAATGAAGTATACAATAATAATAAACATTATTGAGTACAACTCATAAACTACTCTTCGAATTTTGATTATACTTACATTGGGCCATCTATGAAACAAGGCCTTTCGTCAAAAGAGCAATCAAAATCCTTTCGCCAAATGTAGAGTAATCGTGAAACAAACATGCAAAAACCATACAGACGATTTAATAACCTCCGCTTTTTTGGAGTCGTTAAAATAAAAAAATGTAACACGTTTTCAATCCTATACAGAAAAAGACGGGTATCTTCACGCTAGTAACCACGATGTGGCAAGTAGAGGCACAATCAGGGCACTCACGACTAGCTGCAAACACTAAGTCACTCAATGTGATATCGGCGTAGCGTAGAAAAAGAGGGATACTATAACATAAATTGACATGATTGTATAGGCAAAGTATATATAACATGCTTATACGTTATAAGTTTAAGGTGTGTGTCTGTATCATCATAACTCCTAAACCTATTAACTGATTTCGACGTGTTGCTTTTGTTTGAAATCTGTATTTGTACTTCTTGATATTATTTATTACCCGTTTGTAATAATTTTGTATAAGAAACTTAAAGGTTTCTTAACTTCTATAAATTTCTTGTACCAAAATAAAAATATGTTACGAATTTAGTCGAATCGATCGACCTGTTTTACTAGAAAACGCCGTTGAAAATATGTGTTAATTTCAATTTTTAAAATCTTTTTATGATATTAATTAAATCTTAATAAAGTCATCTATATGTTTAACAATAATTGCTATAAAATGTAAGCAAATTTAAATTGCTATTTTGAATGTTGCCACATCTATAACAAATCGACATTTTATTTTTATTTTTTGAGTACATTCTACAAGGATACACTTTTGCATTGTTATATTATTACCTAAAGGTTTAAATTTTTCAAGTAACATTCAAATCGGTAAAATTATAAGTAGAATGGAAAAATTTTATTAAAATCGATTCTTAAAAAAAGCGACCAAACATTCTAGCTTTAGAAATACGTAATACTTTATAATTGTTCAATTTTACTCTAAATAATTTACCATGAAAACTTTAGTAGCAGTTGTGTGGGTAGAATAATATGTTTCACTAATCGTCTCCCCATAATCGTTAAATGTTCTCTAATGACAGACTAAATACCGTTAATGATACCTTAAACATTGCTTTTAGGTCTACACAAACTGCGTTTAACATTAGTTGCGTGTTAGAAAACTTTTGGTGTGCGATGGCCAATGTTTGTTTAGTTTATTTGATAACCATATTAAACCGGTTCCCCTGACTAAAATAAATAATATATAGCTCTGTATAGCTTTAGTTAAATTATTACCAACAAGACCACTGGTGGCCTCCATCGCGATATCTATCCTGCCGCTATAAGAAAATATCTAGATGGTAAGATAGCAGCAGATTCTACTTAAAATCCCGATTATAGAACAGAAAATTACCTAAAACATCAATAACGTTTATTGTGGTTGGCTTTTACCATTAGAAAACACTTGTTTTTTGCTTAGCACATGAAAAATATTTGGAGAACACCAATATCGACTGTGTCTACTGAATTTCTGGTACCTATAATACGTTTGTTATAGAATTTTGAACAAACTGTCCTTATTTTTATTGGATTTTAGTAGCTTCATCAGCAATCATTACCTTAGTAGTCTAGCGGTCCAGGTGTTGCACTTAACTTTTAGTGGTTCCGGGTTCCCCGGGTCTAACAACAAAAAAAATTAGAAAATGTATATTTGCAATTTTATAATAAAATAACGGATTAGTAACGGATTGGATATGTGCCTGGTTGGCTATAAGCTTGCCACCTATCACCTTGTGGGTCTTAGTGTCTTCG